>NIPM01001494.1:0-18793 GCA_002738285.1 Holacanthella duospinosa
TGGCACTAGATATTAATTTGTATATTTATTATTAATTAAATTTCGCTTACCTTTTTACTAAAACGGCGATATATTAGAACATGTTTTTAGAAAATGTTATATTAGATTTTCTTTTACATTTTTATTTTGTAAAAATTCCATTTATCGGTGTATTTTATTAATAATTTTTGTTTATTTTTGTCGTATTTGGTAGTAAGTTAGATGCATTATCTACTTTGACTAAAGCTTGGTGATTATTTCCGGAAATGACTAGTCATTATCGATAATAACTAGTTCTTTCTGATAATGACTAAATTATCCACATTGACTTCAACAAATATAACATTGAAATTATAATCATGAGATCTTGAATTAAATATTATTTTACATTCTTATTCAAAAAAATAATATTATTTTTACAAAAAATAGTTTGTGTTAAACTATATAATAATAATCCATATTATAATGATTTTTATAGGAGTTTGAGATATTAAAATTTTCAATATATAAGCTAAAAACACTATTATAACTTAATTTATTATAAAAAATTGTCAATCATTAAATTTATACGAAATAATTATTAAAATTATCTTATAATCTTATATTTTCTCCATAACGTATTTTTCACCCAGTTCGAAAGAACGGGCTTATAGACTTGTATGAACATGTTTTCTTTTACTTCAGATCAGCGGCGGAGCTAGGGGGTGAGACCTCTCTGGCATTTCAAAACAGGAGAGGACCTAGGCGGTCTAAGTGGTGTTTTTCATACTAAAATACTAATAATAAAAGACAAAATTATGTATTTTTATTATAAAAAATCATTTTTCAAACAACTTTATATAATTAATAAAGAAATTTATATTATTCAAATAGACAGAAATTTTTTGTCCTTTCTCTGGTCATACAATTCTAGCTTCGCCCTTGGATAAAAATAAGGTTAAATTTGATCACATTTTGCTCTAGTGTAAAATGGCCAGATATCCTACATTTTAGTCTAAAAATAGACAGATAAGTGTTATATTATATATGCGAATACATTCTTTATCGGATCTAATCCCAATAAAGTTAAGTGGGCAGATAGCTCAGTTTCTCGGTAAAACCGTATATGGTCTCACATAGGAGAACCAGTTGCATAGGATTATATTATATTTATTAAATGAATATATTTGAACTAAAAAGAAAAGTAGAAGTTTTAGAAAAGAAACTTTAGTTCATCTGTTTTTCATTTTTACTCGAAAATTGCAGTCAACTCATTTATCTAAGTTAGAAAGAGATGGAAACCGAAGTAGATGACCAAAACATAGCCGAATTTTGCAATTTAACAGGCTCTACAAATCAAGACGCCATAGAATATTTAACCGTAATCATTATATAAAAATTAGTAAGGTAAATGATGGCAATTTGGAGAATGCTGTGTCATTTTATTACGAAAACCAAGGAAGATCGTTAAAAAAAGCTCAAGAAGAGGCAGAAGAGAGAACTGCAGTTGCTCCTATAAATATAACTGAGAATACTGATACGGAAGGAGACCAAGAGCTTAATGAATGTGGATTTCGCTCTCCTATTAGAGCTAGGGTTGATAATCTTATTGGAAGTTTTCAGAATCAATTTATGGAAACAAGTATAAATTTATAATAAATTTTAGGCAATTTGTTGAGGAATAATTTATTAAATCATCAAGAAGAAAGTGATCATATATTTAACTCTTAGATGTAGATTCTTTTGTGTTCCCTCAACCTGAAGCCATTATGCAAAATGCTCCATTAGAACAAGTTTGTTTATATTTTTGTGATTTTTAAGTTAAAGAAAGAAGCTAGAAAAGCTAAGAAGCATATAATGGTTAATATCATTGATACCGAAGATTTTAAGAATCAAACTACAAATAGGGATTTATGGAAGGATATAGACGTGTTAGAAATAATCAGTGATAAATTCATATTTGTCCAAGTTTTTATTAACACTTATTTATTTTTAGTATGATAAAAAATCTCAATGGGCTTCGGAATTTATAACCTATTATCACGTCAATGATTTTCCCAACATTTCTATTCTTGACTACGTTACTGGTATAAAATTGGCATTAACTTTATAGCCGAATGTCTAGTAAGGTTTGATCATGTTTATGAGCCAAAAGATCTAATAAAGAATAGTAACATGTTCGATTTGATAATTTTAGTTACTACATTTTTAAGAAGAGACAAAAATGAAAACATAAGCTTGAATAAACCAAAAATGCCTAGAAATGTTTTCATATTATTTTAATATATAGGTAATGGAGCTCAGCGAAGAGGATCAGATAGCTGCCGCTATTCAAGCTTCTATAGATGCTACAAATGGAAAACAGCCTATGGATTTGGGTGAATTCGATGAACCACTATCAGAGACCGATGAATCAGATAGGCTGACTAATATAGCTAAGGAAACCAAACCAAGCACATCGAGTAATATCTTATGATTAACAATTTAGGCGCTGGTGCAACTATATCTAAACCTGATGGTCTTTAAATTCGATAATATTTAGATTTGAATGCTGAATTACCCGAACCTTGTGAGGATAAAGCCAATTCTACAACAATTCAATTTAGATTTCCTGGTATTTTTAATATTTTACTTTAGATGGATCGAGACATGTTTATTCCTTTGACAAAAGATCAAAAGTCAAAGTTTTGTATAAATTCGCTAAAATCAAAGCACCTTCTCATACCAACTTAGAGGTTTATTTTCAGGGTTTATTTTTAGATTAATTATATGAGAGACTCTCTATGGAAAAAGGCTGATATGACTATCGATGAAGTGGGTCTTCAGAATGCTTCTTTGACGGTCAATTTTGAAACAAAATGAAGTTGCTTAATTGTTAATTGAGGTTGCTTATTAAAACGCTTTAATTTATTCTTTTCATTTCTAGAAATATCAATAGATGATAATGAGGAAAATAATCAATAGAAACCTAACTCAATTTATTATTCTTAATAGATGAGCTTCTGTTGTAAACACCCAGTCATCCAATGAATAATTATTTGGATCATCAAAAAGTAAGTAAAGATATTTGAATGTCTCTGCTAAAACAAAACTAAAAGATCGAATTAAAATTTTACCTATGGGTCTCGTCTGAATGCAATCCATCACTTTGATTAGTAGGGCCCATAGATTTTATTTTATTAACATCAACATAAGAAGCATAACCACCTTCAACTTTACAATATTTCTTTATTGCTTGGAATATATTCCAGCCCCATTCCCTATATATACTGTCCTTTGTAACTCTATACAAATAAAATATGCTTTCAATAGTTTCTAAAGATAGTTAATAATTAAAACCTGGTCTAATTTTGAATTTTGGATTATCCTCTGTCCAATACGGCTCATGTTTTCTAAGGGGAAAGAAACCAACAACTTCAGGCCCAAGTTTAGTAGCCGTATGATTGTAGAAAGAATAACAAGTCTTGGTCATCTCTTTCGCCAATTCAAGATCGCTTTTTCTCCAAGGTAAATATTTAGAACCAAGAGCCAACATACCAGGTATAAAGCAAGCCTATGGGTTAATATATAAATAGTACCAAATGCTCCATTGTATAATCGATTTCCGATGTGTAGTCTTTTGTTTGAGCAATATATGTGTAGCCATGTGCTCTAATAACTAAATGTTTAATCATTGAATCGACAGTTTTCTCGTCTAAAAATTAATACAAAAGTCACATTCTTGAAAATTTCGTTGCTCTTTCGCTAAACCGAGCATCAATGGTAATTTTAGCAAATACTAAAATTTTCAAAATAATATAAACTTCGTAGTAACTGTCTCCCTTTCCTCCTACTGATACCTTTTCTAAAATAATTAAATTAGCCTGATTACCTGCTAAACGACCCGAGATAGGATCAATCTTAACAGGGAAAAGATATTTGATCTTCAATTGAGATGATTTTACAGCCAAATAATCGAGTATAATTTGAGCCTATATATTTAGTAGATTGAATACTTTGTTTTTATATTCATCATTCGCAATTAATTGACTAAGTTTATAGAATTCCATACTGTTACTGGCAACTTCTGCAATAGAAGAAAGTTGAGAATCTTTATAATAGTCTCCTTTACCACTAAAAATTAACATAGAAAATTACCTCTTGAAGTCTAACAAAGGCAGAGGAAGCCCCGTCTTGGTATTGAAAGAGGGAAGAAGTCTTTTGGCCAAAGTATCACATTTTTCCAAAAATAATTGATCGCCACTCAACTCGTAAGCCGATAATAATCCACCTATGTGTCTAATTATCATTTCAAAAACGCTCACAGTATTTTTCGTAACATTTTGAGACTATTTAAATAATAAAAATGATCATCACAGTTTTGGTGAAATCCATATCCTTGAGTTTATATTTGGCGTCGTTGAATTCATCTTTCATATCCATTATCCATAAAGTATCGAGAGCATCTATTAATGTTACTCCAAATCTTAAAAGTAAATAAATTCAAATTATACCCACCCCAACTAAAATTATTAAAGTGTATAATATTACTTGTTAATATGACTTTCATTTAACGGTAATAACTCATCATATCCAAAAGCGTAAATCTTATAACTATGCCATAAATGTTGAAATTCTTCTTTTATCCTAGATTGTTTGGCCAATACATCATTCTGTGCTTTATATTTTTGATAGATCTTGTGATTTTTTGTTGTTTTAAATAAAGGAGGAAAGGATGTTAACTTAGGAGGGAAGAAATTGTCGACATTAAAGTACTTCATGTAGAAAGCATTTGTGGTCAAAAGGAAAACCAAGATTAATATAAAGTAGAACCCATATTTTATATAATTTTTAGGCCTTTCTATTTTGATTTCTTCGGAGTTTATATTCATCTCTCCAGGAATTTGACGTCTATTTTTGAGTTCATAGTCCATTAGATTGAAAATTCTGTTTCTTGAAAAAAAAACCTTTGATTTACCCGAATCTTGACATAAAATAATCACCAAAGTATATCAATCTAGAGAATTTAATTCGAATTTTCAACTTAGTCATCTGTGATTTTGTTTCTACATTTTTTGGCTACTCTAAATTATAAATGGAGTGGAAATCTAATGTAGAAAAGGACATGTTATCAAAAACTTGATACTGACTATTTCAACGTCTCCATAATCAAAATAATATACAAATATTTTTATTTAATACATAGTGAATTTACATTCAAAACCAAAGAATCGTCTATTTTCGATTTTCATTCAAGTTGAATTCAATGACGTTGTATAGTCAGATTATAGTAATAGAAAAATAACATATCATAGATCATACAAACAGAAATAAATGTACTTACCAAGAACCTTAAAACGCAAGATAATGTAGAACCAATATTAATCATCAAGCCTATAAAAATAATCGGTAAATTAGTTCATGAAAATAGAGTTAATTCTGATAAAGTATCCCGATTTATATATTTTGGATTAGATTATAAATGAAATATTTAATGTAATTGAATTGATATTCGAGAGAAAGTTCGAAATCACTAAAACGAATTTTCTCAAGATTACTGATTTCAAGATAACTAGATATATACTCACATTATTATTTTCGTTATCTATAAATTTGAAACTGGACCAAGAACAAAAATACAGATTATTTCAATTTAGCTTAATGATATATTTTCAATTTGTCAAAGATCTAACTAAAAATTCGAACCATATTTATTTAAAAGTAACCATATATCTCCAATTTAGGTAGTTAAAAATTGTATATTGATTATTTCGAACTTATTGGATAGTAAAAGGTTCTTTGATTTATATCAAAAACAACTTAATGAAGATGAATTTGGAAACCGTATAGATCTATTCAACGATTTTATGCTCTGTTCATTCTTCATAATAAATTACAATAATACAACTATGAAAGGTATTGAAATTAGTTTTTGTTTGATTTTTTGTATAGAGTTTTATCAAGATTTGCCATTAGATTTAAAATTCTCCAATACATTCATTAAATGGGTGAATAGTGAAGATATCTTCTTTAATTTATATTTTTCTTCTGACTCTGATTGGGTTTATTTGTCCAAAAATAGCGTCAAGTTTGATTATATTATTTAAGTTTTTAGTTCCGAAGAAATGCTAAGCATCATACCTACCTCTTATGATTTGATAATCTGCGTTTTAAAGGTTTTGGTTTAATTCATAACATTTTTATTTAGAAATTTGGTGAAAATGTAGCCGTTAATTATAGAAATATGCTTTATCATTTCCTAAAATTAAAGTTTGATAAGAATCTCGTATTTGAAGTGAAATTTCAAACTATTAAGTTGATTAAAAATTGGTTTTTGAAATTGAAAATACCTTTAAGATCAGCTGACTTTATGTCTCCCTCTTCTTTTATTTTTAGTCCTAATACGCCCTATACTACGATCGCGCATGAGTTTGCTTCTTTACTATTCTTCTACCATAACTTTATAATCAACAATCTAAAGATGGAAACGGACATCATAATGATTAAGCAGTTATTAGATGTGAATTTTATTTATTAACTATTAGTTATCAAAAGTAGTTTTGATAGAAACTTCATATCCCACTAAAGAAACAACTAAGGGGAAATCGATCACCAAGCTTGCTTTTACAATAGTGGATTTATTAACAGGTATTTGTGTAGTAAAAGGTATACACCCAACCGTCAATATTTAGATGTAGATCTGTATCCTGATTGGTTGAAATTTTTGGTCTACATTTTCTATAACCAAAGTTTGACTTTTTATATCAAAGAAAATTTAAATTTCGTAAAATACCTAGACGAATCTACTACAAAATATGGCCTTATAAACGGTGATTTCAGTATATTCAATGATATTGTCGATATATTCGCCTCAAAAACTTTTGATGACTCTTTAACTATTGATGTGCGTTTATTGTGGATCAAGAATTTAATTATGTTCACCTCCTTTTGTAAGAAGTAGCTCTTTATCTAATTTGTAGTTCTATAAATATGAAGCCATACTTCGATTTATTGAATCGTTTATATGGAGAGACTAATGAAACTATCCGTTCCGAAGCTATATGTTTGTTGAAAAACGTAATAGGATCAGATGAGTTTATAAAGAACAATTCTATCCAAGTAAAAAAATGATTTTATATATATTTAGCACGGTGCTTTCTGTTTTCTTTCTATGTCTATTATGGATTCATCTACTCTAGTAAAAATTCAATTAGTAAAATTATTTTGTTTGAATAATGATGATTTTGGCTCCTGGATGCAAAATATTAAAGTATTTAATATGTTTCTTAGTTACATTTAGCTCATCAATATGATTCCCTTCTACATTCATTTTCGGTCGTTCGCGTTGGTAGATACAAACGATCTGTTACTAGCCCAATTGTCAATCGAGAGTATGAGGGCGATGGGATTATTTATATCTTTCACAGAACTCAAAACAGTTAACCACATCAATTAAAATTTTAGGATTTGATTTCTTTATTTGATCTCTCTAATTTCTTATTAAACTTAACATTCCAAGATGTACCAAAATATTCAACAGAAATGGCCTCCGTTTATCTTTGGTGCTTTAGTAATTGCTTAGAAGCTATACGAGTTCAGTATGTTTACATTTTTATGATTTATTAGGGTCAATGGAGCGGAATCAGATCAAGCTGATATGTTTGATAAAAAATGGATCGCGAAATATGATAATTTGATGAGCCAGGATTGGCTTTTTCATGATAAAGTATTTCTGTTTGTTAAATTTTAGATCCAATCAAATTCATCTCGATTTTTTGGTTGTGTTCTATCTTTATGTGATTCCAAAGACTACTTTGATAAATGGATCAGTTTCTTTTTAAAGTTTACAAAAAGTCATCAATCAATCCCGAAAGTAATTAATTTGATAACATTTTTAGACAATTTGGAATTTATGTAGGTCTTTTACTATCATTTTTGAATCGGATATAAGCTCTCATCTTATGATACCTTATATTGATCGGATCAAAGATTATCTTCAAGGTTTGATTGTTAACAGTAAAATTTTGAAGGTCAAAGAAAGAGCAGGAAGTGCGTTAGAGAAACTAGAATCTACATATAAAGTTTGATTTTTTTATATAAAATATTTTTTAATTATAAAAAATCAGTTTTGCAATGTATTTTACATAATAACCGTCGAGGTATTTTCTGGGACGTAAATTATATCGCCGTTTTAGTAAAAAGGTAAGCGAAATTTAATTAATAATAAATATACAAATTAATATCTAGTGCCAANTATATCGCCGTTTTAGTAAAAAGGTAAGCGAAATTTAATTAATAATAAATATACAAATTAATATCTAGTGCCAAGATTTATATATAAAATTTTCTATAAATTAAGCTTTATTTTTAAAGCATATTTGTTTAAATTACCATAATGGATAACTTTCAAAAATTTAAAAATTCAATAACCGATAAAGAACAACGTGTATTTATCAAATTTGGAGTAATTCTAGGTCACACTTCGGGAATAATACACAAAGAATTGGTTAAAACGATAGGAGAAAAGGCCTTTAAATATAATACAGTGAAAAATATGGTTTCTAAGTTTAATAAGGGCCAAAATTGCGTTGAAGACACTAGAGGAGGCGATAAAAGTAATCATTTAATAAAATAAAATAAAATTGAGAAAATTAAAGAATAACTTGATCAAAGTAGAGCCTGATCGTNAAGTAATCATTTAATAAAATAAAATAAAATTGAGAAAATTAAAGAATAACTTGATCAAAGTAGAGCCTGATCGTGCCTCGAACTTTCCATGTTAGTAAATTGTAGCAAACGATGACAAATAGCCATATTAACAGAAGATTTACAAATGAAGAAATTATTAAGCAAATGGGTTCCTCATTTTCCGTGTGTCCTTGTTTCTCTTGTATCTCATAATCGTACATCTATATTAAACGAGCAGTTATCAAAACAAAAAAAACCATAATAAACAGAACATTGGCTATAGATAAAACTTGGCTTATTTTATATATACAACCTCAGATGACCAGTCTCGATTTTGGAGAACTAAGGACGAAAGCCCATTACAAATTGTAACACAATCATACTATCAGANAGATGACCAGTCTCGATTTTGGAGAACTAAGGACGAAAGCCCATTACAAATTGTAACACAATCATACTATCAGAGAAAAAGAATGCTTATAGTAGCAATGAATTATAATGGTGTTGCATATTGGAAGCTTTGTGCACCTAAAGAGACGGTAACTTCAGAATTCTATATAAGATTTCTTAATGAAGTTTTACTAAAATGGCTGCCTGATAAGAAATTCAAGTATCCTATGGTTTTACAGGATAATGCAAGACCTCATAAACNTTTACTAAAATGGCTGCCTGATAAGAAATTCAAGTATCCTATGGTTTTACAGGATAATGCAAGACCTCATAAACCAAAGCTTGTAATGGGTTTTTTTGATGATAACAAAATCCGCACTTGGTATCATCCTCCATATAGTCTAGATATAAGTCCACCTGATTTTAATTATTTTGGTAAATTAAAGAGGAAGTTAAGAGAAAATGATTATGACAATTGGGAAGAGTTGGAATTACAACTAGAGAGTATTATCCAGGAACTTAATATAAAGGGTCATATGAATGGTATTCAGCAGCTAGCTGAAAGATGGAACGATTTAATAAAACTAGAAGGTTCATATATATAAACTACAAAGTTCCATCATTTTATATCTCATAATTAATTTTTTATTTAAATTTTTCCCTTTACCTCTTTGCGTGAAACGGNCATCATTTTATATCTCATAATTAATTTTTTATTTAAATTTTTCCCTTTACCTCTTTGCGTGAAACGGCGTAATATATGCGGAAATGCAATAGCCGAATTTTAAATCGAGCATTAAATATTAAAAAATAACACTTTTTAATCCAAAATATTAAATTATTGAGTTTCAAGTATAAATTCAATAAATAGTNAATAACACTTTTTAATCCAAAATATTAAATTATTGAGTTTCAAGTATAAATTCAATAAATAGTGATTTTTATGCATTCTATAATTATTAATAGAGTTTTAACTATGATGCAAATTTTGTTGCTATGATTTATGGTGTGAAAGTTTAGAAATAAAATTAAGAAAATATATACAAATTTGACTCAATAAACACTTCAAATGAACAAAAAGATATAGAAATAAACCTTTAGGTGTGAAGATTATTTTACAATTCATATTATTTGTTTTTATATTTTTAAAATATTTTTATGTGAGAAACCTATCGATTACTACTTTGTATAAAAGTTGTATTTTGGCCACTTAAAAGAAGTCATTATATTGCAATAAATGAAAGCGTAGGGAACAAAATACAACAAAATAACTAAATAATATAAATACATTATTTTCATTTTTAATTTATTTTACATACATTTCATAATGTCTGATTTTGATTTTGGCCATTTCATTTCCGCATATATTATTAGAACATTTTTTTAGAAAATTTTATATTAGATTTTCTTTCACATCTTTATTTAGGAAAAATTCCATTTATCGGTGTATTTTATTGTTTAAAAGTACATAAACTGTATTTTATTAATAATTTTTGTTTACTTTTGTCGTATTTTGGGTTTTTGGTAGTAAGTTAGATGCATTATCTACTTTGACTAAAGCTTGATGCTTATATCCGGAAATAACTAGTCATTATCGATAATAACTAGTTATTTCTGGTAATGACTAAATTATCCACATTGACTGCAACATATTCATTAGATAATCTATATTTATTAATAAAAAAATCTATATAAAGAACATTTAAATCTTCTAATTAAAAATATATAAATCTTATTTAGATTAGTAAAGTTTAATAACTTGTATAGATTCTTAAATTGTATTTCTAAACATAATTATCATTGATGATTATATATATAATTTATCTTTTATTATAATCTAATTGTTTAAGATTGATAATTTAAAGATTTATCAAATATATATAAAAATTAAAAAACTTATTAATATCTTCTTTTAATTGTCTCTAACAATATTAAATTCTTTTTTAAGATACTTGAATCCTTTTCTCATAAATTAAGTTTAAATGTTTTTGTTTATGAAAAATTTTTTCTTCGTATTTCAAATTCTATAAGTTTTTGGTTGAAATAAATTAAGCATAAAAATGACACGTACTCAAATTTACTAAAACGTTATTTACTCTATGTAGAAAATATATTTTAAAATCTAATATAGCCTAAGACACTCTCTAGAAAATTCTCTATCTTTTGGTATAATTTTAATGTTATTATCTTTAATCCTCTTAGTGTTATTGAGGGTCACACACACTAATTCTCGATTTTAGTAATTAGATTTTTGAATTTCAAAAAATAAGTTTTCAGGGATATCAAAATAAACATTTTTAATTCTGTATTGCTGCTTTTGGCTTTGATTTATTTTATGAAAAGGTATTGGGAATCATTTTGTGATGATTCTCGACAAAAACTTTTTATATCGATGGATGAAATGCTCTCAAAGATGACAGAAAAATTTACAAATCTGTGCATCGAAAAGGACAGAAGAAGGCCCAAGAGTACCAGCAAATCAACTCAGATACAAAATCAGATATTTTCTTTAATTAATGAAGCATGTAGATACAATGATTTCGAATTACAAGCATCTCTTTCTATTTTCTAATCATTTTCTAGGAATATTGTAGAAAACTTATACCGACTGAGAAATTACATAAAAAAGCTACAGAAAATATCGAAAATAGCAAATTAGAATTCCTCGATTGTTTAGCAATTGAACTTATCAATTGGTTTAAAACTGAATTCTTTACTTGGGTTGACGTATTGACTTGCGAAAACTGCAAGGTATATATGAATAGTTTATACTTAGTCAAATGAATGTATATCAGTTGGTTCGGTAGAACCTAATTCTGAAGAAAAGAAATTTGAAGCTTCAAGAACAGAAATTCATAAATGTAAAAAGTGTGGAAACGAAAATAGATTTCCTAGATACAAGTAACTACAAAAACTGAAATTTAAAGTGATCCTAAAAAGCTATTAGAAACCAGGAAAGGACGTTGTGGTGAATGGGCAAATGTATACAATATTTATTTATTTATTTAAGTGTTTTGGACTCTGCTGCGCTTCTATGGGATTTGATGTACGATTAGTTGTAGATTTAAAAGACCATATATGGAACGAGGTTTAACTTTTATATTTTAAATTTGTATTTAGATATACAGTCCTCCACAGAAAAGATGGATACATTGTGATTCATGTGAGAACGCTTTTGATAAACCTTTGATCTATGAAGAAGGTTGGAAAAAGCTGTCTTCGTGGTATTTTTCAGTTTCAAGTTACTTAAAAGTCTGATTCTTTTTAGATAAACATGTAATAGATTCTTGTCCTAGATATACCAATAACTATTTAAACCACGTTGTCCAGGAAAGGAGGCAATCTGGTATCAACTTTGCTGATATGTACATTGTATCGATATACTTAATTATCTTTAGTTTATGAAAAGTACAAATCTACAAATCCAAGCTCATTTAAGCATATTAGATAAAAAAGAGATCTCTTACAGGGTTGAAGATGAATTAAAAGAATTTGCTAACTTTGTTTTAAATAAAAGAACTTTGTCTTCTGGTGAAAGTGTGGGAAGGGTTAGCGGTAATTCAATTGAGTTTCATATTTAGGATCTGTCGAATGGAGAACAGAAAGAGGCGATATAGGCTCACTAGAGGAGACTTGTGAAAGTAAAATTTTTGCAAACATTTTTAGAGCTACCAAAAACCAGTATATTTTCAATCAAACACTTTTTCGAAAAAGACAAAGAAGGCCTGGTATTTAACGGAAACTCAACCCATGATACCAACTCCATAATTGTAACTGAAAATAGGACTGATAAATCTGGATCTTGTTTTATAAAAGAGAAGATACAAATAGATAAGGGATTTATTTGTACTTTTGAGTTTTGTATCAAACATGATGGATCAGGCGCAGATGGGTTTGCATTCTTGATACAAAATAGCAGCCAAACTGCATTAGGAGAAGGTGGTTGTGGATTGGGTTATTCGGGTATAAAGAAATGTGTAGCATTGGAATTTGATACTTACCAAAGTTATGATAGATGTAAAGACCCTGATGGAAATCATATAAGTCTTCAGGTTAGCAAAAATAAGGAAGACGTAGTTTCTTCACATAATGATTATTCTGTTGCAATTGTATTGAATGACCAACTTCCATACCTGGCGTCTGGAAAATGGATTAAAGTAAAGATTATTTATTATAGAAACCGATTTCAAGTTTTTCTCAATGATGATCAAAGTGACTCTTCCAATTTTTCAATGGTTATTAATCATTCTCCTGCTGATTTTACTTATTTTCTTGGTTCTACTGATTGTTGGATTGGATTTTCGGCTTCTACGGGAGGTGTATCTCAAGCTCATTATATTAGAAATCTACAGCTATTTAAGATTGATCAATAAAATACCTTAGCCTTTGAATTTATGTTGTAAAGTCGAGTGCTGAGTTGTAAATGCTTCTTCTTGAATAATGAATGTGTAAAGTTTTAGAAAGATCAATCTTAAATAGGCTTCTTTATCTAAAATTAAACATATATCAAGATATTTTGAGATATATTTGTCTTATTTGAAAAAAGTTTGTTTTCCACAAATAAAATTCAGTTCTATAAAATGACGTAGGCAATCTTTACAAAAGCTCATTTGACAGGGAAATAAATAAAAACCATATAACACATTCATATTTACATTTATTTTGATATTTTTAATTAATAAGTCTCTAAAAACTCATTTATTTTCAAATGATATAATATTATTTATTATTCACAGGATATGCAAACGGAATTTTTGAGTTATGAGATTGATCATATTTAAATTTCCATTAAATCGAAGGTTTATACAATTACATCCATATTATATAGCATTTCTCCTAATTCTGTATCGATTTTCTCGATTTTAAAAGTTTAATTTCTCAAAAAAATATTTGAAATGGACATCAAAGACAAGATGCAAGAGCTCCAAAGCATAGATTTCACTAACGAAGGGACCAGCAAGAACGGAAATTTATCCTCCTTATTAAATAAAATACAAGGACAAATAACTCAAGATCCACAACTATTTTTTCAAAATATCACTAGTTTAACTGATTTTATTGTTTTGATAAAGAAGAATTGGCAAAATGATAATTTTATATATTTATGTTCTTGGATATCTGGGCTTATCGGATCTTATTTGTTTAGAGTGAAATTACAACCTTTATATGCTAACGGTATTTCTATAATGTTTGCTTAACTATTTTTTTGATAGAAATCTTAAGTTGTGTTCAATTGTTATTCAAACTCATTAAAGAAGAGGGTGAATTGAAAATACAGGCGAAATGTGTACAATCATTCACAAGGATATTTACTAATTGCTTTAATTTAATGTACATTTTTAATTTGATATTAATTTTTTAGTATAATGAATCCTACACCAGAAATTAAAAATCTTTGGATCGTTATGAATGATTTCAAGTTTCTATTAGACGAGAAAATAAAAACCAAAGTTATTGGATTGCGCCTATCAATTTGTAAATTTATGCAAGCATTAGTCTTATGTTTTACTCCTTCGAATTTGAACAAGAAATCAGTATCCTCATTTAATATTTATTGTTTCTAAAGATTTTTCCTGAAAGTCATCCTTTATATAGTGCAAATCTTGAGCAGAGAGGTAAAGAATATATGGACAAATTAGTTGAGATTTTATTGCATTCAATTAACGGGTTTTCTATCATTTAGTTGATATTTATAGAACATCACGAGATTATACCTATATGGATGGAACTGCGATCATTTATGGCTTTTCTTGGATCTGTAAAGAAAGACCTAATCATTTGGGTCTACCTTTATTAAGATTTCTAGCCCAATTCATAGGTAATAAGACAAATTTAAATCCATGTTGGAAAATAACATTTAAAACGTTATTCAATTGGTTAATAAAGTAGCCTAAATTATGATAGATTCATTTTTTCTGTATAGTAAGGGACCTGATGAATTAAAGTCTATTTGCTTGAGTGGGTTGAATAATCTCGGTTATAATATGGAGGTCTTGAATTATCAACTGAAGAATCCAGCACATAAAGCGATCATTAGTATATCGAATCTAGATACATTATGGTGGAACCCACCATGTATTTTTTCTACTACAAGAAAAACAGAAGAAACCGCAAAGACGAATAAAGTTGATGATAATTTCGATATTTCTGCTTTGAGATTACCTTTAGTCATTGATCTGGTTATTGAATGCATTAAATCCATCAATATGGTTAAATTGAAAGAACAAGTTACTCAAATGGAGGCTGATGATGAATATAATGATGATAAAACATATGCATTTCAAACTTCTGTTCCTTCAATATCTGGAAATAAATCACCAATTAAGGCCGAGAATCCTATCAGAAAGAGAAAATCAAAAGAGATTAGTAAATCAGTTAAACAGGTTAAAGAAGAAATGGATTTCTATTCTAATCAACCTATAAATTTATTCTCGATAATGGAAGAACAAATTGTGGACCAAAATTGTATCTTGGAAAATTTGTTTGATAATCCAAAAAGTTGGGATAATAAACTTACGATTATGTTGTTCGTCTTCTATTGTATCAATTCAAGCCAAGAAATAATCAAACCATTTTTTGTGAAATTAGTTGAGAATTATTATAAGTACTCTATCATAAAATATCTCCATTTACATTCTAGACCTAAATTGATTATTGATTTCTTGTTTGAGTTGTATATCCAAGTAATCAAAGTATTTTCATTCTAGTTATCGTTTTAGAGATATTCCGATTTGAAAGTTTATGATGATTGGCTTATTCAATTACTCAAATTATTAGTAACGAAAAATGAAATATTAGAATTAAACAATGTGATATCCAACGCACCATATATCACCATTTCTATCATAAATGAAATATCAAGTATACTGAAAGAAAAGGGAAGGTAATTTTAATTTGGGATTTATGATTTAGAACTTTGGTTTTGATTGAATTGTATAAGAATATAACCGAGAAAAGGATGTCATTAAAAGTGTATGGATTTCAAAAAATAATCGATTATTCGACTTGCGAAAGTAACCACTATTCCCTCCATGTCTTCAAATAGCCTTCGATCAGTATAAGAAGGCAACCCCTTACCTGGTCTCTTGGTATAAACCAAAATTTGATAAACTCACTTTTCATGAAGTTGGTGAGAATCAACTAGATTCGGATATGGATATTGAATACAAAATTAAGCTGAAATTTCAAGAATTATTAAGCCAAGAAACTATAGAAGAGAAACTTAATGCTGTTAGTACACAATATCAATTTTTTGATCCATGTTTATATAGATGAGAGGAAGAGATTGAAGACTTTATATACTCATCATACTTATTTTGCATCAAAGTTGATGGATAAAAATCCATTGATATTTTACAAGTATACCATCTAAACTAATCATTATAGCTATGTGAAGCTTTATTATGATACAGATAATGCTGCATTGAAAAATCTTTGTTTCGATACTATCAAACATAAATTAGGAAGTATATTTGAGTTCAAGATTGAGGATGCGGTTGACACTAGTAATTGGGATGGTTTTGAGAAATATAATAAGAAATTAGGCATCTACATAATCACCCAATTCTTCATATGGTCGTTTCAGAACAATAAATATTCATTTGCTAAAGAGATCATTTTCTTATTAATCAAGAGAGGTTTTCTGAGATTTTGTTTATCGGTTTTTTAGATTGGTTGATCTTTCCAATGTTGGAATCCATATTTGAAGCTTTCGAACAACATCAACATGAAGATAGTGAAAATGAAAATCCAGCATTAGATTTCATCCATATACTGATACCCTTCTTCGACGGAGTATCTCACTCTATTCATATCTAATTTAGAAATACTTAAAACGATTAATACCGATATTAATTCAATCCTTGTCATTTGAATCTACAACGAATCAGATTAAGAAATTGATTGTTCAGATTAATAAGTCTGATTTAGGAGTCGAGGTCGAGAGGGAAAATATCCAATTGAGTTTAGGTACTTGTAAGATGAATAAACAATCGGTATTCACTCAGAGCGCTTTTTTGGTTAAATTGCATGAAATGGAATTAGATGTTAAGTTCACTTCGAAATGTAATAATCTCTTATCCTAATTCTTTAATTTAGTTATTCAAATTTGCCTGGATATGCCGGATTTGTTCACAAAAGAAATCCTTGTGGATTCTATTCAAGTCCTAATCGATCAACCGAACTTATCGGTCTTTATGATGAGAACTGTAAACCCCTTTTAATTTGGTTAGATTATTCAAAGCATCAAGCTATATCCGGATATAATCAGTTATGTTATGAGCTTGATGCCAAAATTGATTAATAAGAAAATTTGGAAATTAGACAAATTATGGAACGGGTTTATCATTTGTTGCGACGTACCACATCCCAGACCAAAACACTTCATGGATTTGTAGATCACTCAACCTCTTTCATATCCAGTTTTATTGCAATTACCTTATGAACCTTTAGAATTGATTTTGGATAAAAATGATAAGCTTCGTAAAGCTATGAAGAAGTATATTAAAGATAAACTTAAAGATAAACAAAAGAATCGTATAAAATCATTACTTCCATTGTTCGATCTCGATTAAATCTTTTTTGGCTTTTTATTGATTTGTAAAATCACATTTGGGTTTACTATTATCGTCTGCTTGACTGATTTAATACCGCATTTCTAGGTGCTCAAATACTAGTCTACGCCACGAATTTTGCAACAAACATTTTAATAAATAGCTTTTTAAATAATAAATCAAAAATGATCAAAATAAATATAATAAAAGTATTCCTTACAAACAATAAAAATGATTCAAAATACGAATGCCCATTTTTTTCGTTTTTATGAGTTTGAAGTCTTGGTTGTCCAATTCTCTATCAGAAACACGTTTAGAATCTATACAAAATTCTGCGAAAACGACTTGCTTGAGAGACTCCAAATTTTTATTGTAATTATAGAACATCTTTGCATATAGTAACATTATGGCGTAGAGATTAATATATATGGAGTCTGATGAGTTTTTATTAATATTGAAAATTTCATGAATACAAGCTTTTCCGATCAATTTCGTAATATATTGGCTAGAAGAGGCGATTTAAAAAGATAAGTAGCTATTTATGGTCAGTTTGCTAATGCAGATTTTGGTGGATAATATGAAAAGATTCATTACCTTATCTTTAAACAGCCAACCAATTGAGTAATTTTTAAATTAATTACTTATTTATAATTTAATTCTACTAAATCTTTGTATATTATTTATAATCTTTAGACTATTTATAAATGGATTACGAAATTGATCGGAAAAGCTTGTATTCATGAAATTTTCAATATTAATAAAAACTCATCAGACTCCATATATATTAATCTCTACGCCATAATGTTACTATATGCAAAGATGTTCTATAATTACAATAAAAATTTGGAGTCTCTCAAGCAAGTCGTTTTCGCAGAATTTTGTATAGATNGCCATAATGTTACTATATGCAAAGATGTTCTATAATTACAATAAAAATTTGGAGTCTCTCAAGCAAGTCGTTTTCGCAGAATTTTGTATAGATTCTAAACGTGTTTCTGATAGAGAATTGGACAACCAAGACTTCAAACTCATAAAAACGAAAAAAATGGGCATTCGTATTTTGAATCATTTTTATNGGACAACCAAGACTTCAAACTCATAAAAACGAAAAAAATGGGCATTCGTATTTTGAATCATTTTTATTGTTTGTAAGGAATACTTTTATTATATTTATTTTGATCATTTTTGATTTATTATTTAAAAAGCTATTTATTAAAATGTTTGTT
>NIPM01001495.1:0-21022 GCA_002738285.1 Holacanthella duospinosa
GGTTTTCACTAATATATAGCCCATCCATTAGGAACGGAAAGTTTATAAAGCCATATCCGTCAACTCTGACCTAGTTTTTAACTATTCTCCCGAAACTCCAATTTTACCTTATGGAAGTTTACATGTTAGATAATAACTAGAAGATAACCAAAGGACGAATTGATGTGGTTTTCACTAGGAGGGAATTACCCAACCCCGACATTACCTAACCCCAGACATTACCATAACAACAAAATCTAAATTCTGTTTCAACGTGAGCAACATGTTTCATTGCAGTTGAATCATAGATATAACTTACCCTACCCCCACAATTACCTTGCATTCGACATTTCCCTATGCAGGGCATTACCTTACTCCCAAAATTATTCTAACCCAGGCATTACCCTACACATGAGATAACGCAATACCTTTCCCTCGACCGCCCCAATGCACACCCTAGCGCACTATTGCTCTACCTTGCAGCACACTCAATACTTGCCTTAGCCCTGATGCATTCACTAACGCCCAAACGCTTACCTTACCGCGTCAATGCACTCTCTGTCGACCCAACCCAAACACTACCAACAATTCTGAGTAACTGACAGGGCCAATTACTAGAAATTACAATTGGAAAGTGTTTAATCTTTCTGCGGAGTCTGTTTGTGTTTGTGTCCCACAATGAGTTTTAGTCATTTGGGATTTGTCTTTGTTGTGTCCCACGCAGGGACTAATGTCGAGTGTCAGCCCCACCGGGCTATAGGAGAAGCCATCAGGGGGAGCAGGAGCCACCATCTTTGCCAGCCCTCATCCCACCAATGCCACCTACCTGCACCAATTTTTGTCCCACCTCCACATATCGGAATTTTCCATTCATCAGAAGATGAGAGTAGAATCTCGCTTGTAGTTGTGAATTTTGGATTTTGGGTTATTTTTTGCTGCACAACTTCCTTGGTGGCAACACCGCCATTTCTCACTCAGCCAAGCGAGTCATGAGGATTTTTCATTTTGAGTATTTTTTCTACTATTTTTTGTTCGGGATCCGGATTTTTAATAGTTTTCATTATTATTTTTGCATCGTCATTTTGTATTTACAGTTAACAAATATCCAAAGTTGACAATTTTTGAGACATTTAGTGGTGGATACATTTATTGTTATAAAAAAAAAATTTTTTTTGGAAATTTTCTTTTTAATTTTTTTGGAAATTTGAAATATTATGTACAAATTCATTACTCTTGTACGGATTTATTAATTCATCGAGATCGGGATGATTGGGAGTGGTTTACGTGAATTATCGTGTCAGGCTCTGTTTTTCTGAAATCGTCCAAGTAATGGCGCAAGCAAACATCACCCTTCACCAAAAAACCAAAATTTCTATTAACTACAATTTATGAGAAAATTTTTGGCTATATTAAAAAAATTTTCTGTATACATTAACTTACCGAAAATTGCAATTGAAAATGTTGAGTTTTCCAATTTCGAACCGACGCCCGTCGGTGGTTTGGATGGAGGTGGGGTGTGAAACACACATGCTCAATACTACACTCTCAACCATGTTGTGTACTCACAAGCAAGATCCTAAACCTAACTCCAAACCATTAAGGGTTTTGCTCAAATCTTTTAAAAATATCCTCATATCAATTATTCAGTATACAAACATATTTGATTCCAGGATAATACCAAAATTAGTCACAGATTAATTTGGCCCCGTAATTTATTTTTTAGAAAATCTCAAATAAAATTGCAAAAATAGACTCTCACATACGCAATATTTAAAAACACATACACGGTTCCAGGAAAGTATTAAATTAGTCGCGGATTGATTTGACCCCCGGTAAATTATTTTATGAAAAATCTCGAATAAAATTTCAAAATATTCACATGTCACTTACACAATGTTTAAGCACATGTTAGGTCCCACGAAAATACAAAATTTAGTCGCGGATTGATTTGGCATCGGTGATTGTTTTTAAACACTTGAAATATCTTGTCAAAATGAACTTATATCAATTGCTCAGTGTAAAATACAAATGTGATTCCAGGACAATACCAAATTTGGTCGCGGATTAAATTGACCCTAATAATTTTTTTTTTCTAAAAAATCACAAGGTCTTATCAAGATAGACATAAATAACTTATTCACTGTCCAAATGCATGTTTAAACACATTCACGATTCCAGAAAAATACCGAATTTAGTCGCAGATTAATTCTACACAGCGAAATTTCTTTTTAAATATTTTTGAGCAATGTTTTATTGCGTAATTATTTACTAAAATTCAGGCTCAGAACTCGGTAGTTTTGTTCACAGTATAGCTAAAACAGATAGTTTTAATGACTAGTGAGTCATTTATCGCGTATGCTGTTTGTTAGATACAAGATTAATAAATGATAACAACCAGTTCGCATTATAACTATTTCAAAAAGGTTTAAATTGTATCAGTTCATTGTGTTGTTTATGAGCATATACTAACAAAGTTTGGCAATTTAATCATTGCAAGAAATTTCAAAAGAAATTTTGCTGCAGTAAAATTAATCCGCGACTAAGTTCGGTATTTTCCTGGAACCGAATTATGCATTTGGACACTGAGTATGTGATTTGAGTTTGTCTTCATAATATATTTGATTTTCAACAAAACATTATTGGGGCCAAATTAATTCGCGACTAAATCTGGTATTTTTTTGGAACATTATTTGTGTTTAAACATTGTGTAGGTGATATGAACATTTATGAAATTTTATTTGAGATTTTCGAAAAAAAATAATTACCGTGACCAAACCAATCCGCGACTAAATTTGATATTTTCCTGGAACCAAACATGTTTAAACATTGGGTAAATGACATGTGTATATTTATAAAATTTTATTTGACTTTCGAAAAAAATAATTTACCGGGGTCAAACCAATCCGCGACTAAATTTGCTATTTTCTTGAAACCCTGTATGTGTTTAAATATTGTGTAAGTGATATGTTTATTTAAGAAATTGCATTTGAGATTTTTGAAAAAATAAACTACAGGGCCAAATTAATACGTGACTAATTTTGGTAATTTCCTGAAATCAAATATGTGTTTGTATACTGAAAGATTAGCGCAATTTTGAAAAACAAAACATTTCCGGATCCAATTAATCCGCTATTAAATTTAGTATTTTCCTGGAACCACATCTACGTACGTTAGCTAGGAATTACATACGATTGTTTTTAAAAAGATTGTTGAAACTTTCAAAAATTATGTGCCGGGGCGATATTAATCCGCGATCGATTAAGGTAGTAAAAAATTGTTACTTTCTTACTAAAAACAACCTCTTTGATTGAATTCTTAAGAAAGAAAATTGAGTTTTACAAGACAGTCAATTTGCAAAAACCCCTGTTGTGGAGTTTAGGTTTAAGATCTTGCTCACAAATGCATGTGCGTACATTATACTAAAAGTACCCTAACATACCCACTGAGGGTTTACATTACCTACTGCAGATGTACATTATGTACTGCGCATGTGCAATACGTACTGAACATGTAAAACGCCTCCTGCAAATGCAGAATACCTACTTCGCATACAAAATTCTCTCTGAACGTGTAAAATTCACTCTGCGCATATACACTACCTACTAAGCACGCACAACTCCCATTGCGCATTTACAATGTCTACTACGCTTTATAATGGTTAAATTGCATGTACGATACATTCTACACATACAGAATGCCTAATACTGCGTACCCATTCAGTAAGCTTCCTAGCAATGTCAAAGCCACATTGACTCAAAATTTCTCCTGAGTCGATGACTCAAAATGACTCCCGAAGCATTGTCTGGCCTTAATTGTAGACTATTGTAATGTGGAGATATTTTTGCTACATTCGGCAAAACAAAAATTTTTTTATTTCGCAAAACTGCTTACTTCAAGCCAAATTGGCAACACGGCAGAGTGTCTAACATACACCACACCACCTAACCTAAGAAATATTCAAAAAATTTCAAAAAATCATAACTTTTTTAGTATAAGGATTTCTCCAATGGAGTTTTCGACATTTTGTTTCTTATTATCAAAACTTCCTTCCGCATATCTAATCCCAATGGAAATGATTATACTAAAAGTTTGAGAATTTTTCAAAGTTTCGCTGTAATTTTGAAGAAAAAATTAATATTTTGATTCAAAATTTTTTGATTAATTTTCTGGGTGAAAGGGTGTGAATTATGAGATAGGCAGAAATTAAAAATAATGCTCATTATACTCCATAAAATTTTATCAAACTTTCTTCGTAATTTTGAAAAAATTCATTTGTGGAGAAACTAATGCGTCAAATTAAAAAATATTTGGGGGATATTCTAATAACGTTTGTATAAAATAGTGTACCAAATTTGGTAAAGATCGGTTGACACACCTGCGCAGCCTCTGTGCGATTTCAGAAAAACAGAGCCGTCATACGTATTCTCGGATTAAATAGCTGTGAATACTGACCGCGCAAAAAAATTCAAATTTTAACCAAATTTTAGACATTTGCACGCAGAATATTTTTTCATAATCCTTACTCATTAATATTATGTTACTACTGCCAATAAATGAGGCTAGGTTTGGTAAATAATAAACTTTTTTCTTTTTTTTGGTAATAATAAATAATGATTCTAGTGGTGAATAATTAGACTTTTTGAGGAGAAATGGTCTATAATGTAATTTAACTCCCCAAAATTAAAAAATTTAAACAATGCTGAGTTGCATTTTCATAATCTAAATTAACAAATTAGCAGGCTTCACTTGCATTAGTACTTTTTTTTTTAAATCTTGCTAGCGACAAATTGTCAGAAACTTAAAGAAATCTAGGTGTCACTCTGTACTAAACAAAATGACTAAAAACGAAGAAACCAAAATGGGCCTATCAAAGAAACAAAGTACCTAACTAAAGTTATACTTTTTTAAGGGATTGATTTTTGATTAGATGAATTTATATTATAAGGAGAGGAGTTTATATAAAGGGTTTTGTTCTTGGAATATGAAGAAAAAATAAATACATAATATTATTGGTGAGAAATCTTTCTAATCACTCCGATGTAGATGCGTCACACTATGAAAAGCGTTCGAAAAACTGTTTTCCGAACGCTGCTTAAAAGATCTGGTAACATTACTCTTACTTATGTCGCAAGCTTTTGTCGTAGCACTAGTCTAGTAATCCTAACTTTTTAACCAATTTAACGAATTTTTTTACCAATTTTTTAAGTTTCATATCATGACCGGAGTGCTCCCTCAACTGATCACTTAATTCGACTAAACGTTACCGAAAAGATATCTCAATATTACGTGATGAAATTTTGGACATTTTACTTGAAGCACTAAAAATATAACGTGGTCATGAAAGAATAAGTGTGCAGAAGTCTAGAATTTGATAAAAATTTGAATTTCTTTGCGCGGTCAGTACTCACAGCTATTTAATATTTCAGTCCACTTCATTCATCGGTTCACTTTACTTCGCTCTGTTCAACTTTTGGTGAATGTTTTATTGGAATTTTTTGCTCGTCAGGATTTTGGCAATTTTCCCGTGGTACCGTTTATATTGCCAGGTTTCTTCAAAAAAATTTTCCAAACTTTTCAAATATTTTGAAAACTTGTTTATCAAAACAATTTTTTTTTTGAATAATTTTTTTTCTCGTTCAATTTTTTTCTCGTCAATTTTTTATTTTTGTTATTTTCGCTGGTTAATTTTGTGTACAACTGTCACTATGTGGACTTTTCTGTCGTCCTCGGCTCATAACAAGACTTTTCAAAGAGGGCTTGGAACAAGATAGTGGAGGAGAAACCATCATAGTCCCTTTTATTCATAACGCATTTCAGGTGTTCCGACCGGAACGATCAACTTAAGGATATGCCGATAGTACTAACCGATCAACCGGCGGTTTTGTCCCGTCATCGCCATTTGACCGCGTCAAATATTACGTCGACGGTTCCGTCCGTCAAGCCTAAAGGTACATCCGTGGCGGTTACGTCCGCACCAGTGTAGCCGTCGCGAAGCAAGCCAACTGTATTGTTTCACTCCATAGTTTGCTCCACAATTGGGTCCAAAACATTTCAATCCATCAGGTCACGTTCCCGTTCTCTCGGGTCAGTTTGCACCTAATTCAGTTGTTAGCCAGCCGTCGGAAAACTAGAACGTCTGTTGTCGCAGGACCACCGGACCTCTAGCTCTCCGACTGTACATAGTTGTAATATAGATATAAATTGTGAATCTCTCGAATGCGCTAATAGTTCGTCTAGTTGTAGGTTATGTTTACATTTAATATCGTTATTTCATAGTTTTCGCAAGAGTGATCAATTAGACGTGGTAGTTCATGTCTCTGTAACTCCTTGACTGAGTAGCCGTCGATCTGGCGAACTAAGTTAATAGTTATTGTCAAACTTTGGGTGATAATTCTTCGCCTTTCGCCGAAATCAGGTTAAGCGAATCATTAGATTTAGTACCCCACGAAAGACTAGTAAATATTCCCCAAAATTCTACAATACCAGAATTTCACGATATGGGTATATTATTCCGCAATTCCGAGGGTGACTTGAGTATTTCCACTACTCTGTGCCTACATCTAGTGTATTTTGATTCTATTGAGCGCAATAGCCTCATAGATACAAGCGCTTTACTCTCAGCTATAAACCCATCGTTAATTCCGTTCATTTTTTCAAATGTTGTCAGCGATAAATCTGTTTCACCATTTCGTATCCGCCTTTGCATTGGTCATTCAGCGGCTCAATCCATCAATACGTCAATAAGACTTCGTATCACCGTTAATTCTGGCCATTAGAGTGAGATTTTTTTGTTATACCGGGATTGAGTAACGAATCTTGATCTTCAGACATTGACTTGTCTGAAATTTTAAATTTTACTAGGCAGTACCTAGTGTAGATTATAAATTAGATTATTTGAGTTAAAGGCATGGACCTTATTTCAGAGACATGCGTCCATATGTTAAGCATCAAATTTTAGTATTAAGTATGACTAGTTTTATCTAGTTTTAGTGTGCACAAAAATGCTAAGTAATGTGAGACAAAAAGTAGAGTAGCCTGTGTATTTCTACACTGGACCATGGGTTTCCTTATCTCACAGGAGAGTTTTTACTCATTCTTGTAAAAACACCTATAAATAAAATCATGACAAAAAGTTCTTGGAACACAGACAGATATGACGATATCAAGACGTAGTCTACGGAAAAAAATTTTTTATTCATAATGGGTCTACCAATAGCGTGCGTGGATTTGCGTGAGATTGTGTAAGGTTCCATTTTTTACACAATCTCACTCAAGCGGGATGGGCTTAGTGACTCTAACCAATGACAGAGGATACAATTTCGTAAAATTTCTCTCGGTTTTTACACAAGCACACAATTTCACGTAAAAGAGGAACCTTACACAATCTCACGCAAATCCACGCACGCTATTGGTAGATCCATAGTATGTGAACGAGGATACTTAGTGAGTAGAATCGAATTTGTACGCTTGGCTATAAATTTTTGATTCTCGATAAATGTTGTTATAAATAGCATAAATTTACTTATAAAATCACGAAATGCAATCAGACGTTTCGTTATAAGTTGCACCAATCAGCAAGCTGGTTGCGACAATGGGTAAGTAGGTTGTAAGGAGACGGAAACATCAACCCAGAAATCGATACACGGTTCACTCTGGATAGCCACAAACCATCGTTTGAAAATTTATAGACTTTGTTGATAATAGCAATAAACTTATCGTTTAAAAATATCACAATAACACAAAAAATCTATAAATTTGAAAGTAGTACTTTCTAAATAGTTTTTGTAACGTGAACAGGACGGACAGACTTATTACGCAATTGTATAAACAAATTCAGCAAATCGGCTCGCCATTAATAATTCAAATAAAAGGGGTATCTGATTCAAAATTAAGCTGTTAACTTATCAGTTTTGTTTCCTGGCAGATTAAATATTGAAATAACGGACGATGAGAAGTCTATATTACAGAATGTGTTACACCAAAAAGCTGAATTTTACACAATCGTGTGGCAATTGTATGATGAAAAACTGAAGGAAACGCCCCAAACAAGTTGTACGAATTGGTACTTAATAAACAACACCAACGCCATACTAAATAGTAATACTTTTATAACCGGCCAAATTCTGATGAGACAATCACCGTCTATTGTAAGTAATTTGATTTTCATTTCTCATTTGTCTAACTAACAATTTACCAATTCACTAATTGCTAAACTTCTATTTTTGCGACAAAAATAATGATCGCTTTAAATGAAAGGTTAGTATATGTTATGTACCGATGAAATATGCTCCGCTTAGCAGAATGAAATTATAAATTTCCAGAAGTTTAACAGAGACAATGGATTTGTCAAAGTAGCAGCAATGAAAAACTATGTCCAAAATAGCTATATGGTGTGGACGAACGTGACAGCTTTGACAACAAAAATAAAGTGCAAACACGAGTTTATTTGTAAACCTGTATAGAAACACGTTACCTGACGTATAATCATCCTTATGTATCTTAAGTAGAGTATCGCATGACTGACTCAGGAGTCGACTCATGAGTCAGAGTCGATTCACAATATTTTTGAGTTTGACTCTTACTCTGACTGACTAAAATCAAAGAGTCAGAGAATCGTTGACTCTTGACTCTTTAGTATTGAAGTTTGACTCTGAGTCGACTCTTCAGGAAAAGAGTTAACTATTGATAACCCATGCCTAGAACATTCCATTGCGTCTCATGAAATTGCATCAGACATTAATATAATACGTATTAATCCTAACACCCTCACACAATTTAAAAAATTAAAATAAGGACACTAGCAACATGATCCCGCGTTTAGGGTAGAGTTTTTATTCTGTAAACAGGTATATCAACGCAATAAGGACAGTTCTCAATAAGTCCAGCTGAATTAGACATGCGCACAGAATATTCGATATTGCCACTTATTCAAAATTCGTTAACTTTCAGCAATAAATTTTTTCGTATGACAACAATGTTACATTATTATTCATAATGGACTATACACAGTCTCTTGTTGCGTGAATAGGAACGTTGTGTCCATTTCCCAGTCTTATACGCTAGCTTGCCCTTTCCCAAGTCCCATGCTGATCGCAGATATCAATCTTATCAGGGTTTTCATCAATTTGTCGTTTGTGATTTTCTCTACCAGTGTTCACTTTTTATTTACATTGACTTTGTTATTTTTCCAATTCTTACGAAATGAAAGAATGGATATCCAGGAAATAATTGTACTTAACAAACTTCCTGATGCAGAAACGGAATGCGGATCTGAATCAACTAATCCGGTAAATCAAAAAGGTGTATTACAACATTTTATTTGTCGAGTTAAATAGTAAACCTCAATACCTGTGTAATTATTGCACGTAAGTGAACTTAATTAATATAGTTAATATCAAAGCAATAATTANAAATTTACTTATAAAATCACGAAATGCAATCAGACGTTTCGTTATAAGTTGCACCAATCAGCAAGCTGGTTGCGACAATGGGTAAGTAGGGTGTAAGGAGACGGAAACATCAACCCAGAAATCGATACACGGTTCACTCTGGATAGCCACAAACCATCGTTTGAAAATTTATAGACTTTGTTGATAATAGCAATAAACTTATCGTTTAAAAATATCACAATAACACAAAAAATCTATAAATTTGAAAGTAGTACTTTCTAAATAGTTTTTGTAACGTGAACAGGACGGACAGACTTATTACGCAATTGTATAAACAAATTCAGCAAATCGGCTCGCCATTAATAATTCAAATAAAAGGGGTATCTGATTCAAAATTAAGCTGTTAACTTATCAGTTTTGTTTCCTGGCAGATTAAATATTGAAATAACGGACGATGAGAAGTCTANAAATTAAGCTGTTAACTTATCAGTTTTGTTTCCTGGCAGATTAAATATTGAAATAACGGACGATGAGAAGTCTATATTACAGAATGTGTTACACCAAAAAGCTGAATTTTACACAATCGTGTGGCAATTGTATGATGAAAAACTGAAGGAAACGCCCCAAACAAGTTGTACGAATTGGTACTTAATAAACAACACCAACGCCATACTAAATAGTAATACTTTTATAACCGGCCAAATTCTGATGAGACAATCACCGTCTATTGTAAGTAATTTGATTTTCATTTCTCATTTGTCTAACTAACAATTTACCAATTCACTAATTGCTAAACTTCTATTTTTGCGACAAAAATAATGATCGCTTTAAATGAAAGGTTAGTATATGTTATGTACCGATGAAATATGCTCCGCTTAGCAGAATGAAATTATAAATTTCCAGAAGTTTAACAGAGACAATGGATTTGTCAAAGTAGCAGCAATGAAAAACTATGTCCAAAATAGCTATATGGTGTGGACGAACGTGACAGCTTTGACAACAAAAATAAAGTGCAAACACGAGTTTATTTGTAAACCTGTATAGAAACACGTTACCTGACGTATAATCATCCTTATGTATCTTAAGTAGAGTATCGCATGACTGACTCAGGAGTCGACTCATGAGTCAGAGTCGATTCACAATATTTTTGAGTTTGACTCTTACTCTGACTGACTAAAATCAAAGAGTCAGAGAATCGTTGACTCTTGACTCTTTAGTATTGAAGTTTGACTCTGAGTCGACTCTTCAGGAAAAGAGTTAACTATTGATAACCCATGCCTAGAACATTCCATTGCGTCTCATGAAATTGCATCAGACATTAATATAATACGAATTAATCCTAACACCCTCACACAATTTAAAAAATTAAAATAAGGACACTAGCAACATGATCCCGCGTTTAGGGTAGAGTTTTTATTCTGTAAACAGGTATATCAACGCAATAAGGACAGTTCTCAATGTGTGCCCTTTTCAAGTCCAGCTGAATTAGACATGCGCACAGAATATTCGATATTGCCACTTATTCAAAATTCGTTAACTTTCAGCAATAAATTTTTTCGTATGACAACAATGTTACATTATTATTCATAATGGACTATACACAGTCTCTTGTTGCGTGAATAGGAACGTTGTGTCCATTTCCCAGTCTTATACGCTAGCTTGCCCTTTCCCAAGTCCCATGCTGATCGCAGATATCAATCTTATCAGGGTTTTCATCAATTTGTCGTTTGTGATTTTCTCTACCAGTGTTCACTTTTTATTTACATTGACTTTGTTATTTTTCCAATTCTTACGAAATGAAAGAATGGATATCCAGGAAATAATTGTACTTAACAAACTTCCTGATGCAGAAACGGAATGCGGATCTGAATCAACTAATCCGGTAAATCAAAAAGGTGTATTACAACATTTTATTTGTCGAGGTTAATAGTAAACCTCAATACCTGTGTAATTATTGCACGTAAGTGAACTTAATTAATATAGTTAATATCAAAGCAATAATTAGACGAGTAAGCAATTTGTTTTAATTAATTTAAAAAAATTTTCATCACACTCTAGAGTCGACTCTTTGATTCTGACTCACAGGCTAAAAACCCAAAAGAGTGAGTCGACTCCCAAAAAATTTAACTTTTGACTATGACTGACTCACTAAATACAAAGAGTCACAGAGTCAACTCAATGAGTCAATGACTCTGACTCAGGCTATAATCTCATGCAATACTCTAATCTTAAGTAGGGATGTGGCGGATATCATATCCGGCGTTTTCTTGATTGCCGGATATCGGATATCCGGCATGCTTGCTTGATTAAGCTCGTATTACACATGATTCTTGTTAAAACAAGATGCGTTTTGACTCATTTCACGCGAAATGCAGGGGTCAATTTTTAAACACTAATACATTTAATATATACTCCAATACATTAAATCTAATTAAATTATCGATTCATTTCTTAGGAGTTCTGAAAAAATTGTCTAGATTATTATAAGCGCGCATACCTATAAGTATCCGGTATCCGGCAACGTTTCAGGCTCCGGATATCCGTAACAGCTAATTTTATGTATTAACGGTTTGTGTATAGTATAATTATACAGTGGAATTCGTTNTACTGTTATGGGATGTTCTGTGTAACGAACCATTCTGAGATGTTATACGGAATGGACTACTCGGTCTGCCGGAATGCTCAGTTCTCAGGAGACCAATACTACTCTACCCGATCCGCCTGTCAGAACACTCAGCAATGTCTATTGGGTGTATCGTCTGTCCTAATTGGATACAAGGCACCGAACCCGTTCCGAGCTTAGCCTCTGTAGTACGGAATTACTCGAACTCAGTTACAGAAGTACAAACTGCAACCGAACTTAGGTACAGAAGTACGGACTTACCCGAACTCAGGTACAGAAGTACGAACTTCAACCGAAGTTAGGTACAGAAGTACGAACCTATCCGAATTTAGGCTTTTCTTAAGTGTACCGGAGTCCGTTCCGAGTCTGACTCTCCGATAGGGAATCTAATAATCCTGAAGGAATACTGAAATCTGCTCTCCGGACTTAGAGAACTCTTTCCCCCGTCTCCTGGGAAGTTAAACGCCTGCTTTTATCTGAGTACTCCAAACGACTCGATCTGCGGGGAATCCGGGAGTCAACCACTCTGGGCTCTCCAGACTACTCGTTCCGCAGCTGAACTGAGTTCTCCCCGGACTCTCCGGGTTTGGTCTCGTTCAACTAAACCAGTACTAGGAAACTTACAGGTGGGGTCGGTCTCTTGTTCCGGGAAGATTCCGCGGGAAATTAATGCTGTATTGGGTCCCGATATCCCGGGTGTCTTCTGAGCGTCCGGAGCATCTATTCTCTATCACCGGCGCCCTGTCCGTCCCAACCACACCGGAGGTATCGGAGACCGGGATACCCGAAAGGATGGTGTACTACGTCTAGAAAAAATAGTGTTGCTCGCAGATGATAGAGTTTGCCACGCGGGACTTCTGACCCTAAGAAGGGATGGAGCCCTGCCGAGTCCACGGTCTTCTAATGGATGTAGAATCTCCGACACTACACACTTACTGTTCTGAAGAATAATCTTGTGTCTTTCTCTCTTTGTCTTTCTGGACCACACCAACTCCAATAACTCCACACCATACAGTTAGAATAAACGCACTTTACTTCTAATTTTAGACTAATTACTGATTTATTTCTGAACTTCTACTAATTCATGACAATTACTATTGAACCAACATTAACCAATTTTCCTACCTTTAGTTTTGTTACATAGTGTGGGAAGGAAAGTGCCCACGCGTGATGGGCATGGGAAGTAAGGTGGCATGTGGGAAGGAGGGCGTTTTTGACACCATAGTCATTCTGGTGCTCGGGCGGGTCTGGTCTCCTCAGTCATCTTAAAAATATTTATTATTTTGAAATTATTTTGTTTGTTTTTTAATTTGAGTATTGTGATTGGTTTTCGCCAATCATTCATTAAAATTCTATTGTTTATTTGGTTTTGCTGTTTGTTGTGTTTGTGGAAGTATCCAGGATGGACTTCATTGATTGGTCGTCCTGTTTTGTTTCTTTGTGTGTTTTGAACGGACCGAGTGTTTAGTGGGCTATTGGATTCCCCAGGCGGAAGGAACCACCAGCACCAACCACTATATCTCATCAGTGCCATTCCTATAATTAATCATACAGCGGCACTTTTTGCTCGACAATTGCGAAGCACTACTTAGGTCCTACTACTTTAAACTTCAAGCGTCGAATGAACCCCTTTCTCTCCCGAGACACAGGAAGGCATCGGTTTTATTCAATCCGGCGATTACGTCATAGGAAAACAGTTTCCTTTATCATGAGTTCTCTTCTACATTTGGTTGTTAATGCAGATGGACATCCCAAATAACTACGTCTGGCATGACTGGTTCAAACACCCATGACTCACTTTCCCAGAAACCAATTTTCGCCACAATATATATCCTTGATCCTTCTGACAGTGCAAAATTGGCACTTCCTATAACCGTGTGCTAAATTACTCAGCAGAAAGATTGTAAATTTTTACACATGCTAAAAATGTCTTCATGAAGCTGAATATGCGAACGGCTGTTGACACTACTAAAACCTCTGAATCGTTCCGCATATAAGCATCTGAGGAAAATATTTGAAGATACTATGCATAGCACCGAATAATCTTACAACTCTCTTCTTTATACTAAATAAGGGTGCCATCAGTTTTAAGTGTAGCTTCCTGTATTAGAGGTTGCGATGAAGGTTTTTAGGTTTATTTGACTTGTCTTTCGTCCAATCAGAGCCTAGGTATTTGATCTGGGAATTTCGCATTTCTGCTGCCTCCAACCAAGCCCCGCTTGTTTTACGCATACATGGGCCCCTTCCGCGGAGGCGAGGAGTGGAGGGCAATTCTGCTCGGTGGAGAGCGGAGGGCTGGAAGGCCTGAAGTTTATCTGGAGGCTGAAGTAGATCTGGAGGTGGAGGTGTATTGTTATCTGTGGAGGCTCTTATGTTGCACGGAGGGTGGAAGGCTGGATTCTTTTTATAGAGCAATAGAGCCATTTTGAACCCGTAATCGTTGTACAATCCATTTATTTTGTTTTGGTTGTGTTCCGATGTATTCAATATTTAATAAAGTAAAATAATTTAATCACAAAAACTGAATACTACTAGAATGAAAAGGGAATCGCTTAGAAAATAATCGAAAATTATTTCGGGATGCATGGGATCCAGTATGAGCTGTTGTAGGCGGACGCTGATATTTCTTTGTTGCGTGGACTGGAAGGTGGAGGGGTCAACTTTCCTTGAAGAGATCTTTGCTGAATGGAGGGATTACTTTAGCTTGGAGAATTGGAGGGGTTAATTTAGCTTGGATGGGTGGAGGGGTCAATTTAGCTTGGAAGGGTGGAGGGGTCTTTGCTGATTGGAGGTCGGAGGGGCCCATCCCGTGCCCATCTATGGTTTTCGTGTACCTTTAAACAACTTTTTTAGGTGTTTGGTAGCGTGCTTCTATAGTTTACCTAATTTACATGAAAGGAGTGAGCTACTAGCATTTATCTTACGTTGCTGTGAAAACATTTTCGGCGTCTGCATATCATGGCATGGGACCAAAAGCATAATCAAGAAGGTACGTGCAGTCTGGCTCATAAGAAAAATCAAATAACAAAAATCATGAGTGACACAAAATCAATAATTTCAGAAGTAGTTACATGTCTAATGACCCTAACGTATTATGTAAAAAAAGATCACCTTAAGCGTTTCTGATAAGGGACACTGGAAGGAACTTTCAAATATAGCGTCACCCTCAGGTTTAGAATGTTGTTCAAAAATTTAAACTACACATGCACTACATTCTTGGATCCGCGTTACAAGTTGTCTTTTATCGGACAAAAGTCCATGAAGATTTACTAGCTCAATCTAGTGGCAGAAATATTCGAAAACTAAAAGAAGCATCTAATAATCCCAACTGTAGAAACCCGGTCTACAAATAATACCCAACATCCTCTTGACACCAACGAGACTCTTAATTAATTTTGTAAAAGTTTAAAAAAAAAATCAAGCGCAAAATTTCAGGACGATTAAACTAGTAACCTTCGCAAGTAGAATCACGTTTTATACTGCTATGAAAAATATAGACAGAAAAGAGATGTGGATTAGGCACAGGTAATGAGATACCGTAAGAATTTGTCAGAGTAGCAGGAATGGTAAATTTCATGTAATTATATGTGCAAAATTACTGCATAATGTTAACTAATTTTAATATATTTGTCAACCGAAACAAGTGAAGAGAGTTGTAGATTTGTGGAGCGTATTAGGGTGGTATTTTTAATGCTTGCTTTGCTTTGACGAAAGGCGAAGGCCGTTCTTTCCTTGACAATTTGGTATGTTTAATTAAAACAGAAAATAAAGGCAAAGCTAGCTCTTTGACTTTACTCTCACGGAAAGTAAAGAATCAGACTTCGACTTTTGTTCAAATTTTTAATGCGAAAATAAAGAAACGTTCTTTGCTTTCCCCACAGTCTCTTCCTTCAAAATGAAAGTCAGGTAGTTAGTTCACTTTCGTCCAAAAAATATTTGAATAGTTGCCTAAATTTCATCAAAAATGTCATTGGTACAACTGGAAAAGATCGACTTCTCAGGCGACATAGGTCAAGGCTCATCCCCATCGTTCGATTACGGGACAGAGAAAACCCCTTAGAATTTTATAGTGATTAGAACTATTTAGAAACCGAAAATCGCTGTTTTCAATAAACGTAGGAAAAAATGTGGTATTTCGGAAACTCACCGATTTCGACCAAATTTTTTTTATACGCAAATATGAAGCTGATTCGGAGTATGAAAGAATTTCGGACGGGAAATGTATAGAAAAAAAGAGACAATTTTTGAAATTTTGAAAATTGAGATTTTTCACTAACCCTAATTCCTAACCCCTAACCCATAATCCCTACCACTAACACTAACACCTAACCTAACAGAACTAGAATTCTTATCTACATTTATCTAAAAAAAAATAACTCGTAAAACATAAATACCCTAAGACCCTAAACCCATAACACCATAAGTCATAGCCTAACCTTCCAAACAGTAAACGAGTTTGAAAATTTGAGCTGAAATAGAGTGAAACAATGGCCCAATTCCCGTAATTGTATAGAGCGCCTAATAGTATTAAGGTTCATAGTACTTTCAAATTATAGAAAATTTACGGGAACGAAAATGATAGAAAAGTTATCTATTCCTAACAGAAATTTGTAAGGAAGATTATTAACGGGACAATTAGCCTGTGTTCATAAAGTCACTACACAATTGAAAAAATGTGTTCCCATCCCACAACTCCTCTCCCACTGAATTTGTTTCTGTTGATTTGAGTGGAGAGGATTGCATTGAGGGACTATTACATTTATACATGCCTCTGAGTAGATTAGAACTAGCGGGAGCCTCATAGTTTTTTCAACCAATCAGAGAACTCCAAAATGAGTCACGTTACATACTTATATTAATCTCATAGTCTGACAGTCTTACAGTACTATGACGCGTTCTGTACAATTGCGTGAATTGGGCCAATAAATAAAATCTGTTTCCCCAAACTTCAAAAAATCTTACCTTTTTCTCTGTATATTTCCGGTCCGAAATTCTTTCAGGTTCGGAATCAGCGACACCATATTAGTCTTGTTTCTTATTTACCGTAATCAAGTCGGTTTGTTTTGATTCAACTGTGGATTTGTATTTATTAATTAATTCCAGAAAAAGGTGACCAGAAATTACTTTGAAAATAAGCGCGCTACCAATCCACTAATGAGACTGCACAGGTCCTTTTGCTTTTCTTTCGTTTCAACGAAAGCAAAGCAAAGGACTTTTCTTTCCAAAGTAAAGTAAGGATTTTCATTAAAAATACAATTGGTACTGAAAGCCGAAGCACGGTGGCTTTCCTTGCTTTTCAAAGCAAGGCTTCTTACTTTCGTGAAAGCAATTATTAAAAATACCACCCTTAGACTCGCATCCCCGTTTGATACGGATGTGTAAAGTTGTCGTTTACATTCGCAGTACGGTTTTAGATGTGCAGGGGATGTTTACATACGTAATACGCATTGTACTTGCATAGTCCGCATATAGGAAAATTAATTTTTTATATTATTTCATTCAACATGAATGTTCCAACGTTTAACGTTGGAACGCATGTCAACTTCGTCTTCAAAAATTTATTAGTTTTACAGTTAGGTGTGTCTACTTCGTTCAGTCCAAACGAGTGTCAGTTACCTTCATGGGTATTGCTTTATATGACTGACTTTACTTCCAATCTATGCATTTAAAGTCAGTCATCAATATTTTTTGTTTGGAAATAAACTTATCAACTACATAAACAACGAAGCAAAAATTCCATATTTCGACGATTTTTTCTTCATGCAATTCAAAAAATATTAACACTAAATTTAAACTTTGCAACTGTAATATCAGCACCATTTTTACCTAACCCACAACGCAGTGTTTTCATAATGCAATATTCAAAATCAGAATTTCTCAGAAGCAAATTATTCAAACGCTAACTACAAGAGTTACCGATCCATGCAGAATATGTAAGAATTTTTTTTTTTACTCTCCGCTTCATTCACTCACCTAGTGTTGAGGCTGACTCAACCAGTGTTCGGCATCCCGTCGTTGCCGTCCCCGTCCGGACGGGTTTGGACGGGGACGGGGACCCTTTTTTCTCTCAAAAGACGGGGACGGGTGAGTTGATTATTTTGAAAAAACGGGGACGGGACGGGGACGGGTGAGTCGAATTTTTTAGAAAGATGGGGACGGGGACGAGTGAGTTGATTATTTTGAAAGACGGTGACGGGTGAGTCAAATTTTTGAGAAAGACGGAGACGGAACGGGGACAGGTGAGTCGATTATTTAGGAAAGACGGGGACGGTGAGGATGTTTAGTATGAAAGAAGGGTAAGACGGTTTTTAGGAAAGACGGGGACGGAGAAGTCTGTTTTCTACGAAAGACAGGGTCGGGTGAAGGCATTTCTTTTTAAAAGACAGGTGTTATTCAGGCACAGACTTCCAACTTAGCTTCATTGGAAATCGAAATTTCAATTATTAGATCTCACTAATATAAACGTTTCGATTTTGATTTGGACAGCTTACAATGTTATTGCTTTCGATTTCGAAGCTGAAACTTTATCGGTTTCGATTTCGTCGGACTGAAAAGGTATGAATTTGTCTAGTTTTGGATTTCGATTTGTATGGAAATTGAATTTCGATTTTCGAAATCATTTTGCTATTCGAAATAGAAATCAAAATCGAAACCGAAATCAACTTTGCCTACCGAATCGAAATTAAATTCATTTTTTGTACAGTTCAAAATCGAAATTAAAATCTAGCCATTACGAAATCAAAATCAAACTCCATATATTTTTTTATTTGAAATTAAAATCGAAATCTAGTACCCCAAGCTGATCGAAATAGAAATTTATAATTGCAACGAGCTCGAAATCGAAATTTTGATTTCGAAAAAGACTGGGACGGGACTTGGACGGGTAAAAAAATTTTTTTCTTAGGACGGAGACGGGACGGGGAAGTCTTTTATAATAAGCCAGGGACGGGACGGAAAAATTTTTTTAAGCAAAGACGAAGACGGGACGGGCTAGTGAAAAAATTTTGAAGCAAAGATGGAAACGGGACGGGGATGGGTAATTGAGGTGCCGAACACTGGACGCAACAGGAGTTATTTTTTTAACCCCAGGTGACAAAATATGCGAGGCAGGTCAGAGCGGTAGAGTAAAAAAAAATTCAAAAAATTCTTACATATTCCGCATGGATCGGTGAGTATGTAAATAGGTNTAAGCCAGGGACGGGACGGAAAAATTTTTTTAAGCAAAGACGAAGACGGGACGGGCTAGTGAAAAAATTTTGAACCAAAGATGGAAACGAGACGGGGATGGGTAATTGAGGTGCCGAACACTGGACGCAACAGGAGTTATTTTTTTAACCCAGGTGACAAAATATGCGAGGCAGGTCAGAGCGGTAGAGTAAAAAAAATTCAAAAAATTCTTACATATTCCTCATGGATCGGTAAGTATGTAAATAGGTATGTAACTTCATTACAGTTAAACCTTAGGAAACTTTTTAACTTTTTGTTAGGAAATTGAGTTTTGTGAAAGTAACCGACCCTGATCCGATTGATTTTCTTAATCGTACAAATGTTGTACGTAAGCATATATTTGAATACTGGTATCTGGATTTTACACTCATCCTCTCAACTAATAAGACCAAACCTTATTTTAAGTTATATTGTAACATAAAATTTGTTTAATTTCTTCTACAGTGCTTTATCAAGATAGTGACAATTGATGCAACACTGGAAAATATTAAATCAGCTGAATTTGAAGGAGTCGCGTATTTATCGAAAAAAAATAAGTAAGTTTTTAAACCAACATGATGCGGCTAAACACACCGCATGATAATGGTATCCCGTCCCAACTAGTNTTTGAATACTGGTATCTGGATTTTACACTCATCCTCTCAACTAATAAGACCAAACCTTATTTTAAGTTATATTGTAACATAAAATTTGTTTAATTTCTTCTACAGTGCTTTATCAAGATAGTGGCAATTGATGCAACACTGGAAAATATTAAATCAGCTGAATTTGAAGGAGTCGCGTATTTATCGAAAAACAATAGGTAAGTTTTTAAACCAACATGATGCGGCTAAACACGCCGCATGATAATGGTATCCCGTCCCAACTATTGTTGGCATCGTTATGTGTAACCAAAGATTCAAAAAGAAAAAATTGAGATACGCAACATAAATGACTTTTCTTTGCCAGGCGGGTTGGATTGCACCAAAGGGGACCCAATATTTTCCCACAGAAAAATTTCACAATCATGTTATGTGTCCCTCTTGAGCGATGAAATGACCTCTACAAATGTTGTCTAGAATCATTCACTGACCAACTATTCCTAATGACATTTTTCTCTGTGATGACCTCCTGAGGTCAAGAATGATTGGATTTGACCTAAAGGGGGCCGTGAAAATTTCGAAGTTTTTAACATTAGATTCCCCATTTCCAAATTTTTCTAAGTACAAAATTTATTTCATGCCCTNAAAATTTCACAATCATGTTATGTGTCCCTCTTGAGCGATGAAATGACCTCTACAAATGTTGTCTAGAATCATTCACTGACCAACTATTCCTAATGACATTTTTCTCTGTGATGACCTCCTGAGGCCAAGAATGATTGGATTTGACCTAAAGGGGGCCGTGAAAATTTCGAAGTTTTTAACATTAGATTCACCATTTCCAAATTTTTCTAAGTACAAAATTTATTTCATGCCCTATATGACCGATATAATGACCTCCACAAAAAATACTTGCATAGTCCGCATATAGGAAAATTAATTTTTTATATTATTTCATTCAACATGAATGTTCCAACGTTTAACGTTGGAACGCATGTCAACTTCGTCTGCAAAAATTTATTAGTTTTACAGTTAGGTGTGTCTACTTCGTTCAGTCCAAACGAGTGTCAGTTAGCTTCATGGGTATTGCTTTATATGACTGACTTTACTTCCAATCTATGCATTTAAAGTCAGTCATCAATATTTTTTATTGTTTGGAAATAAACTTATCAACTACATAAACAACGAAGCAAAAATTCCATATTTCGACGATTTTTTCTTCA
>NIPM01001496.1:0-18579 GCA_002738285.1 Holacanthella duospinosa
GGTAAGTCTAGTCCGAAATGATCCCAAAGGATTATTCTATATGTTGCTTTGTATTTGTATTCGTCTATCCATTCAAAGTTTTCTAAGTATATCTCTTTAGCCCAAATATCATTGAGTGCTATTGTTCGCCCTTCCACTAGATTAAGGAAACCTTCCTTATAATTACGGGGAGTATTCCAAGTAAACATAATATCTCTAAATAGTTTTTTCTTCTTATTTCGTCTATCTTTATCTTTAAAATAATAAATTTCAGGATCAAATAATTTATAAATATCACCGCCTGATAGGTTAAGAATATGACTTATATATATATTTATTTTATCACAATAATCTTTAGTTGCTATATTTTGAGCTAAATTCTCTGAGAGTTGTTCTGATTCGAATATCCCTCCTTTATTTTCTTTAAACTTATCGATCATTTTAGTGATATTGCCGGATAAGTCGCCCCAGTTGAACAATGATTCAACCTTTTTTTTGAACATAAGGAAAAGATCTTTTTCAGCACTTCCCCAAAAATAATTTATAGCCTCTACATATTTTCTAAAGTTTTCTATATTCTTGCCCGTAGGTACATCAAAAGGTAGTTTCTTATTTATAAAAGGCAGTTCTTCATTAAATACTGCTCCTNAGCCTCTACATATTTTCTAAAGTTTTCTATATTCTTGCCCGTAGGTACATCAAAAGGTAGTTTCTTATTTATAAAAGGCAGTTCTTCATTAAATACTGCTCCTTCTATATCCTTAACGGTATATATCATTTTAGATTCTATAGGAGGTTTTTTAGCAATTGCACCTCCGGCAGGTGCCGGTAAGGGCGAGTTTTCTTTTCCTACATTAGCAAAGAAGTTATGTTTATTTTTATTAAATCCCCCGTCCATATATTCTTGTTTATACCTATTTACGTCAACCTCATTGTACATAGGCAAATGTTTCGTTCCTTCTCCATACCCGAAACTCATGTCATTTGCTATATCTGTCCCTGTTTCATTTAATCCGGGTATTCTGTATCTGTCTATGCAAATAGAGGGATGTACGATTAAGTAATCATGTTCTAATTTTGGTAATCGGGCAGTTTCTGACCAGCCATTAGCATCCTTAACGCTACAAAGAGCAAACAAATGGGCTTCTTTCTTAAAGTTTTTAAGGTTCAAGCCTACTAATACTTTATCATCTATAATATCCCAATATTTATGTTCTACATTACTGTTTTTAATTACAATTCTCTTTTGTTTGTCTTGGCTGTTTGAGTCAAATATCTGTATACTGATGACTTTGTCTGTAATGTATTTTGTATTCTTCATGTCAATACTGAGAATAACCATAGAATTATTCATTGTATGCCTTATTTGATGTTTTGCACCACCATCGCGTACCCACTTCCCATTGGCAAAATAGGTAGGTCCATCTGTAAAGACATCTTGAGGGTCTCCCGGATCAGATTTTTGTCCGCTATCTTTAAATTCTAATTTCTCATTGCTGATAGAGCATATATTNTTGTATTCTTCATGTCAATGCTGAGAATAACCATAGAATTATTCATTGTATGCCTTATTTGATGTTTTGCACCACCATCACGTACCCACTTCCCATTAGCAAAATAGGTAGGTCCATCTGTAAAGACATCTTGAGGATCTCCCGGGTCAGATTTTTGTCCGCTATCTTTAAATTCTAATTTCTCATTGCTGATAGAGCATATAATAAAGGAAGACATTGTTAGTGCATTATCGTTATTGATAAATAATTGTGATGGTTTTTGCCACCCTTGAAGATTTATAACTGATGCGCATGGTGGTTTATTTATTCCGGGAGCCTTAGTACATAATCCCTGAAATAAAAAATTTGTTTTTCCATTATTGTCGCCTGTTGTAACCCAGGGTGAGTCCTGTAGAGAAAGATCATTTGATGTGACTTTAATCTGAGCATCCGGAATTGTACAATATTTGCATGTAATAGTGCCTTTCTCACATACATATTTGAACTTTTCGTTTAAGTCTTTCCACTCCCGTTCTTTCTTTTCTTTTTTATAGTCTTCTTTACTTTTAGTCATAGCTGTAAATTTTTAATTATACCACTTATTTACGATTCAATCTCTTCATGGTAAAGGTCCAGTTATTAGTTATAACCTGAGTTCGATTAATAATAAAAAAAAGAGATATAAAAACGAGGTATAATTGTATATTTAAAGTATANAACTTTTCGTTTAAGTCTTTCCACTCCCGTTCTTTCTTTTCTTTTTTATAGTCTTCTTTACTTTTAGTCATAGTTGTAATTTTTAATTATACCACTTATTTACGATTCAATCTCTTATTAACCTGAGTTCGATTAATAGTTATAAAAAGATAGATCAAAAAGAGGTATAATTATATATTTAAAGTATAAAAAATAAAATATTTAAACCATTTCCCTCTTTTATGATTTATTTATAAAGTTACTTATATTTTTTGTCTTGTTGATGAATTTTTTTTAAAAATTCGATTTTATATTCAACAATTTATAATAGGAAATGCTACAAGATGTCCTTCAATAACTTACAATACAATAAAAAACAAGCAGTTACTTCTTTTTTAATTAATCGAATTCAGGTTACAAAATGTATTTTAGTGTTATCCTTGCTACCGGATTACAATTTTAATAGTGATAATACGCAATAGTTCAAGGTTTATTACAAATGAGCATTACCGGTAGTAAAATATTAATTCTGTAGTTCAGAACGGAAAGGTTTTGTTTGATTAAAGGCTTATAAAGCATATTTAAACATTAATTTAAAAGTTGTACATTTGAATTTATAAAGTTATACTTTTTGATGATGTAAACAAGTAAATTATAAACATGTTTTAAAACCATTGATCTTATGGATATACCTATTGAAAACAAGAGAATTAAAAAAATTATAGAACGCTATTGTAATGGCAATAAGCTACAATTCAGCAATAGAATAGGGGTAAGCCACCCCAGGATACACCGTTTGTTTACAATCGATAAAAGAAATGGTACATATCCCCTGGTATCTTTTGAAATAATCCAGGCTATTGCAACTGTATTTACAAATATAAATTCAGAATGGCTGATAACCGGTAAAGGCTCTATGTTGAAAGAAGAAGAAGAAAAGAACGAAAATAAGGTGGATAATGATATTATTAATGTTATTGATGAACCTGTAATTCCTTATAGTAAAGTGAATGATAGTAATAATGATGTAGTGGATTTATTAAAAGACAAGATCGCCTTACTTGAGGAAATTAAGTTTATGCAAGCTAATGAAATAGCCTTGTGTAAGGACGGATATTGTTCGTTTAAAGAACAAGCTATAAGGCAATTATAATGGATTTACTTATAAGCCATTCATAATGTCTTACATAGGGTACAGTTATATTTATAGAAGTATTAATTATACGGATAAATATATAAACATGTTTTTAAACCGTTTTGTTTAGCAATGATAACAAGTTTACAACAATACTTCTGTTTGATTTTATGATAAGGCTTTATCTGTTGTTTTTGTTTTGTGATTAATTGTAAACATGTTTGTAATTTAATCAGGGATAACTAATGATGGAGTCGATTTATGGAATTATAAAAAATATAAGTTCTATAAAAATGCTAGAATTAGTGTATCGTTTGTGTGATAGCATTTGCTTGATCTTTAGTTTATTGATTTTTTTATTTAGTAATAACAACTATATTAAAAATTAATAGCGATACCTAAAGTATTCATTCCATAAAGATTTCCACCGGTGAATTTATAAGTATATCTAGTAATATTTTTGCCTGGATTATCGAGTTTATCTTCTTCTTTAAATCTATTTTTAGCTATATTTTTTCCTGCAAAATAACCAATGAGGATAGCTATAGGATAGTCTGAAAGCCAATGTACTTCACTTTGTACCATCTGGAAGCACATCGCTCCTATAAGGCTATATCCTACCGGCTTTATCCATTTGTATTCCGGATAATTAGTGGTAATTACTGTAAGTCCTGCCATAATGGTGGCTAGGTGTCCGGAAGGTACTGCATCATAATTAGGAGTGTGTTGTAGATAAGCAGCAAAGCTGGGAAATGGATTCCAGGCTCCTCCGGGGTTTCCATTTTCTCTGGCAATAAAAGGACTTTCTCTTCCTGTTATGCGCTTTATAGCTTGAACATATACTCCGGATAATGCCAAACTTTCTATTAAACCACTTGCTGTAGCATAAGCTCTATAGTCGTTTTTCCATAAACCATAGGTAAGGAAACCGGCACCAAGAAATATTACAGTAGTACCATTTCCTATAAAATATAAGGCAGATCCTATATTCTTGGGAAGTATTTTTAGCAGACCTAGTTTACCATATTCATTTGCACGGACAAATCCAAGACGATCTGCTAGTTTGATGGATTCATCTGTAATTTTTTGATCGTAAGGAATAGAAATAAGGGTAGCTCCTACTGCTGCTGCTAGGTAATAAGCATGGTCTTTTTGTACAAAGTCTTTACTTGTCATTACAAAATCACGAGGTAATCTGGTAACCGCCTCGTGCCATATAGGCTTAGGGTAGACATGAGTTTTTCCGTTTCCTACATCGTAAATTTGGGTTTTTTCTAAAGTATGGGAAATACTATCTTTTTTAAATGTTTGTGCATAGTTCCAACTAGAAAATAAGATTAATAATACTGAAATCTTATTATTTAATTTTATTCTTGCGAATTTACTCATACCGGATTGATTGTCTATAATAAATGCATGAAATATACAACTATAATTTTTTATTAAAAATATTTCGTTATGTTTTTAACAGTATAAAGTTATTGCGAAATTATTATTCTCAATTTAATGAGCTGTTTTTAAGAGCTGTAATTTTTTTAGATTACACTATTTTTTAAAGCTAAAAATGAATTATATTTAATAATACACATGGTGTTTTACGTTAATATTGTATATGTCAATGTAATAAATGTTAAATTTACAATATGTTTTATATGCTTATCGGTGTGTTCAAGATAAATAAGACCTATATGAAAAATGTACAGATATATAAGATATAATGAATAAACAGTATGAAAGATATCATTCCCATATTAGTGAACTTTTTACAAAAACAGTGCTTTTATGGTATTAATTTACCTACTCGAAACAGTGTAGGGAAAATAATTGATTTCTTTTTTTGATTACCCCAGCTTTCCTGAAGTTGTTTTTCAATTTGTGCGATAGGATCTTGTTTTCTATCGTTTATGTAATGTTGTACGGCAGACCATGTGGATAGATATCCTCTTAGTTGTTCTATGTTCCATAAATGTTCTTTTTGTAACGAAGGGGTTGTAATTTCATCAAAAGGAAAAGGTATTGTCTGGTACTTTTCTTCAATATAACGACGTTCAACATCCCAGTATGGACTGAGAATAGTGCTGAATAAATGATCAATAACAGCATCTGTCGCATCATTTGTTTTTAACATTTCATAACCTATTATAGCAAAAATACCATCCGGTTTTAATAAACGTTTCACTTCACGATAAAAAGCATCAAACTGAAACCAGTGTATGGCTTGTGCTACCGTAATTAAATCAAAACTAGAATCTGGAAAAGAGGTTTTTTCAGCAGTAGAGAGCTGATAAATGATGTTTTCTTTTTTAAAAGCATTATCTAATTGTTTTTGACTAATATCAGTAGCATTTACTTGATCAAAAAATGAAGATAGCACTTTTGCTACTTGACCGTTTCCGGTTCCACAATCCCAGGCTTTTTGACAATGTGAAATATTTTTTTTTAGAAAAGTATATATTTCATCCGGATAATCCGGTCTGAATTTAGCATAACTGTCTGATTGTTTAGAGAAATTATCTTTCATAATTATATTTGTTTTGTTGATATTGTGCAATGGTAATGAAAAAGTAAAAGTCTTTAGAAAATATTTTAGATCATTTCATTAAAAATTCTTGAGGTCGTTTGCCTACTACTTTCAGGAAGTTATTGCTGAAAGTAGAAACACTTTCATAACCCACTTTATAGGTTACACTGCTTACGTTTTCTCCTTTTTGTCCTAATAATTCAATAGACTTGATAATGCGTATAATTTTTAGATATTTTGCCATTGACATTCCCATTTCTTTTTTAAAAAGTCTTTGTAGGGTGCGGTTAGTTATATTATATTTTTCTGAAATAGAAGCTAAATGGATAGAAGTATTCAGAGCATCCATTAAATAATTGGTAATTGTAATTAACAAAGGGTGCTTTGGTACAGGAATGACTAAGGGTAAAGATTCGTTACAAAAACTCGGAAGATTGCTTAGTATAGCCTGTAAAAAAGTTTCTTCTTCTTCATTGTATGTTTTGAGCTTAGACCAGCGTTCAGAATATAAAATCATTTCACGTAATACTTCAGGAACCTTAAAAACGTTAATTTCAGAGAAAAAAGCATCAGAATCGCAATTTATTGTAAAGAAAATAGAACGAAAAAAACCTTTAAAAGCAGGGCAAGAGGTTTTGTGTACCATATTCGATGGTATCCAGACACAATGATTTGCAGGTAACAAAAAACTGTTTTTATCCGTAAAAAGATACTGCACCCCTTGATCTACATATAATAATTGCCCTTTATGATGAGAATGCCGGTCCGTTATAAAATTCCACTGGCTTTCGTGTAAAACATAAGTATTCTTTTGAATCTGATCAATTATTAAATCACATGAACCAGGGTTTACTGTTTCTATCATTGTCGTTTAAGAATATTTAATTGTCTAAAATAAATAAAATAGCAATAGTATAACAATTGTAATTTTGTTAATAATAAAAATATTAATTATAACTAGTAAAATCTCAAAGATGATAAAAATAATTCGATTAACCGTTCTAATTCTGTTAAGTATGTTTGTACAGATGAAAAGCTTAGCAAATACAGTTACCGGTAACACAAAAGTATTGGTATTATTCCATTCAGAAACCGGTGGAACTTATAAATTAGCCTTGGCCGTTGCAGAAGGCATTCGTAAACATCCTAATACTGAAGCTGTATTAAAGAGGATTCCTGTCTTACAGACTGCTAAGTCTCTTAAAGCAATTGATAAATATCCGGTTGCGACAATTGATGAATTAGAAAATTATGACGGAATAGCTTTTGGAAGTCCTGTAAATTTTGCTAATATCAGTGCAGATATGCATATTTTTTTTAATAGGACTGTTGATATATGGACCAGCCGAAAATTACAAGGAAAACCGGCTACTGTATTTATGTCTGCCGGATCAGGTGCCGGTAAGGAAGCTGCAATATTGAGTTTCTGGAACAGATTAGCATTACACGGTATGGTGCTTGTTTCTACAGGATTAATGGCTACGGAAACCTTAGATAAGGAAGTGCCACAGGGAAATACACCTTTTGGAGCTTCTTCTTTAGCAGGGGCAGCAGGGGAGAGACCTTCCGTTTCTGAATTAAATGTAGCACGGGCACAAGGCGAAGCTTTAGCAAGAGTTGCCGGTGCTTTGCGTTTAGCAAAAACAGAAAGTATAATATTAAAAGATTCTACAAAATCTAAAGCGATGACAGATGTTAATACACAACTGAAAAAGAATAATATTGTTCTACCGGAAGCTCCGAAACCGGTAGGTAACTATGTACCCTATATGATTTCAGATCATAAAGTATATATTAATCAAGTTGCTTTATTAGATGGTAAAGTAATGCATGAAGGAAAAATAGGCACTAAAATAACAGATGACCAAGCTAAAGCAGCAACTTATCAAACTATGTTAAATGTATTAGCTGTTTTAAAAGAGGCTGTAAAAGGAGATTTAAACAAGGTAAAGCGTGTAGTACAGTTAACAGGGTTTTTCTATACAGTGGAAGGATATACTGCTCACGCTTCCTTAATGAATAGTGCTTCGGATTTAGTCGTAAATGTATTTGGAGATAAAGGAAAACATACCCGCGCAACAGTAGGAGCTGTTTCGTTACCTTTAAATTCACCTGTAGAGATTCAGGCTGTTTTTGAAATTGAGTAAAACAAAAGTGATGTTGCTTTTTTGTAGTTTAATTAAAGATTAGGTAATACGGATTAGTAGTGTTGTTTAGCACTGAATATTAGTTATTTATAACCTAATATTGTAATGAAAAATGTATCTTTTTAGTAGAAAATATTATATTAATAGCATTTTTTGATTTTAAAAATGTTTCCGTGACGTAGTTGTAGATTTATTTTGTATAATGGTTTTGGTATAAAAAGATTATAAAATCAATACTATACTTTTATGGGTTTTGCATTCTAATTTTTATGGGCTATCGATGACCTGTACTATTGCGATTTTGAACATCGTTTTCTGTAATCTTTACCGGTTTGTAAAAGAAACTTTTAACATAATCAATTTATATTATTTTTAATAATAAATATTCGTGTTATAGCTCTTATTTCACTATTTTTATATCATTATTTGATATTAATATTAATTTTATGTTTATACCATAAACACTAGTTTTATAAATGAGTTTTTCCATGCGTAATATTTTCTTCTGAAATAATTATCTTCAAATTTTTTTAGATAATTATTTTTATTTGATTTATTATTAAAAGACATGCTAATACAAAAAAACATATTGATATACTAATATCAATATGTTTTTTGTTTTTATTGTATAGCCTTATATTTTTTTCTCTCGAAAATATTATAGATAAAAAGAAGAACCAAAAAAAAGACAGCACCCATATTAGTACTAGTACTATGATGTTGCTATTACCCTTATTTTCTGATGCATATATTGAAAATATACTTGAAAAATAAATTATTGCTTTTGGATTAGTGATATTAGTGATTAACCCCCCTAAAAAAGATATTTTTAAACCTGTTTTATTTTTTACTTTATCTTTCCTTGAATTAGAAATTTGTATAGAAAGATATATTAAATATACTCCTCCGAGTACAGACAATGCAGGTATAAACCAAGTGAACTTTTGAATAATTATATTTAGACCTAAGGAGGATATTAATGACCAAAAAATAACTCCGGCAGTGATTCCTAATACAGCTTTTAACTGTTGATTTTTAGGACTATTTAACGCAGCGGACACTATATAAAAAAAGTCCGGACCGGGAGTCATAAGAGCTAATAGATGTAGAAATAAAATATTAAACAGCATATATTAATCATAAATTATTATTGTGCAATTTTAAGAAAGAATATTAAAATAAAGATATTTATTTTTTGATTTTAAAATAAATTCAGTGATCTGCAATTATCAAAGAGCTTTTTCTTTTTTAAAAGAAACAATCAAAGTTAAGGTTTGCATATTTAGTGAGCTGCTTCTTGATAAAATTTTTGCTAAAAAGTTAAATCTGTATAAAATATAATAAAAACTTTGTTTTAATAGGAAATAATCTAAAAAAAGAGGGGGAGATATTATCTCCCCCTCTTAACATTCAATTTAAAATATCAAATATCCGTAAAGTATGAATGTTTAATCTGCGCTACAAATATAGAATATTTTCTAAATATATAATTAAAAAATGTATTTTATTTTGTAGTACAGAATAGTTATCCGGTATTTATCGGTTTTAATAAACGGTTATACCTTTACTTTTTTCCAGTATCCTTTTTTAAATACTATAAACGTAGCTATCGTAATTAAGGTTTCCGTAATAGGGATGGCAACGAATACACCATCAGGTCCCATTTCAAAATATTTTGCTAATAAATAAGCAAAAGGGATTTGAAAAAACCAAAAACCGAAGACATTAATCCAGGTAGGTGTTTTAGTATCTCCCGCACCATTGAGTGCAGCTATCATTACCATTCCGATACCGTAAAATATATAACCGGATGTTATTATGCGAACTGCGCGAACGGCTACTGCTTGAACTTGAACATTATCCGTAAAGAAAGAAACTAGTATTTCAGCCCCTAATACTGAGATTAACGAAACAGAGAACATATATATAACAATGTATTTTACTGTTTTCAATACTGATTCTTCTGCACGTTTTTCCTGCTTTGCTCCTAGATTTTGCCCTACTAGTGTTGTTGCAGCATTGCTAAGTCCCCATGCCGGTAGCATGAAGAAGAAATACAGTCGCAAAGCAGTTTGATATCCAGCAGAACCATTATCACCACCGGTTGTAGCTACCAGTTTTGCTAGAAATATCAAGCTGCAAGAACTGATGACATACTGTAGTATTGCAGGAATTGCAATTTCAATAATAGCTTTAATCTGTTGCCAGTTTGGTTTAAAATAAGAAAGTGCTATTTTCAGTATTCCTTTTCCGTTAAATAAGTTCCAAAGCTGATAGGCAATTCCCACACCACGACCGATGGCTGTAGCAACAGCAGCACCAGTAAGCCCCATTGCAGGAATAGGTCCTAAACCATTAATCAGAATAGGATCCAGGATAATATTAATACTATTAGCGATCCATAAACTTTTCATAGCGATGGCAGCATTACCCGCTCCTCTGAAAATACCGTTAATAAGGAATAATAACACGATTGTTATACTGCTACCCATCATAATCTGCATAAAAGAAGTCCCATATAGTGCTGGTTGATGCGAAGCGCCCATCAATTCCAGTATTTCAGTGGCATAGATAGCCCCTAGAATACTAATGCCTGAAATAAGGATCAAGGCTAGAACAATAGCCTGCATGCCTGCTTTTGATGCTGCAACAATATCTTTCTCGCCAATGCGTCGCGCAACAATTGCTGTTGTAGCCATACTAATACCAATACCAAGAGCATAAATGATCATTAATACCGATTCAGTAAGTCCTACCGTTTGTATGGCATAACTACTTTGTTCCAGATGTCCTACAAAGTATAGATCCACTAACGCAAATACGGATTCCAAAGCCATTTCCAGAACCATAGGGATCGCTAATAGTATTACAGATAAACGAATGCTTCCTGTTGTATAATCTAAATCTTCACCGCGTAAAGATTGTTTAATAGTGGTATATATACGTGAAAAACCACTAATGATTGATTTTGTCATTATAAAAAAATAAAATAAATGAAAGAATAAGCATAATGCTAGAATAAACATTACACTTTTAAAAAAGTCAACGAAATCATTTAGTTTTCTTTTAGTAGAAAACTAAAAAGGCTTAAAGATCTTAATCTCGTACATTATCTGAAGAATTTTGAAATGCAAATATATAATAATTTTTTCTTTTAGAACTCTTTTTCTTAAGTCAGATTTTATATTTTCAATAAATAGCGAATAAGCTTTTAATTGTTTTGCTGTTGATACAGAATTAGCTGTATTAGTAAAAAAACCAAGCTTTCAAAAGTGCCTTCTCCTGCTATTAAAAAAATGGATTGTAAACCGGTTTAAAAAAGAATATTAATATAAAGATAATTATATTTATTTTTTGATTTTATAATAAATTCAGTGATCTGCAATTATCAAAAGGCTTTTTCTTTTTTATAAGAAACAATCAAAGTTAAGGTTTGCATATTCCGTAAGTTGCTTCTTGATAAATTTTTTGCTAAAAAGTTAAATCTGTATAAAATATAAATAAAAGCTTTTTTTAATAGGAAATATTCTAAAAAAAGAAGGGGAGATATTATCCCCCCCTCTTAACATTCAATTTAAAGCATCAAATATCCGTAAAGTATAAATGTTTAATCTGTGCTACAAATATAGAATATTTTCTAAACATAAAGCTAAAAAAAGTATTTTATTTTGTAGTACAGAATAGTTATCCGGTATTTATCGGTATTAATAATCTGAGTTCTATTAATAATTATAAAAAAGATAGACTAAAAAGAGGTATAATTGTATATTTAAAGTATAAAAATTAAAATATTTAAACAATTTCCCTCTTTTATGACTTATTTATAAAGATACTTATATTTTTTGTCTTGTTGATGAGTTCTGTAAAAAGTTCCGATTTTATATTCAACAATTTACAATAGGAAATACTACAAAACGCCTTTCAATAACTTACAATACAATAAATAACAAGCAGTTATTTTTTTTGATTATTAATAGAACTCAGGTTAATAAACGGTTATACCTTTACTTTTTTCCAGTATCCTCTTTTAAATATAATAAATGCAGTTATCGTAATTAAGATTTCTGTAACAGGGATTGCAATAAATACACCATCAGGTCCCATTTCAAAATATTTTGCTAATAAATAGGCAAAGGGGATTTGAAAAAACCAGAAACCGAAGATATTAATCCAGGTAGGTGTTTTAGTATCTCCCGAACCATTGAGTGCAGCTATCATTACCATTCCGATACCGTAAAATATATAACCGGTTGCTATTATGCGAACGGCGCGAACGGCTACTGCTTGAACTTGAACATTATCTGTAAAGAAAGAAACTAGTATTTCAGCTCCTAATAGTGAGATTAAACAAGCAACGACCATGTATGCAGCACTGTATTTTGCTATTTTCAGTACTGCTTCTTCTGCACGTTCTGCTTTTTTTGCTCCTAGATTTTGTCCTACTAGCGTTGCTGCTGCATTGCTAAGCCCCCATGCCGGAAGCAAGAAGAAGAAAAAGAGTCGCAAAGCGGTTTGATATCCTGCAGAACCATTATCACCACCGGTTGTAGCTACCAGTTGCGTCAAAAATATCCAGCTGCAAGAACCGATGATATACTGTAGCATTGCAGGCATTGCAATTTCAATAATAGCCTTAATCTGTTGCCGGTTCGGTTTAAAATAAGAAAGTGCTATTTTCAGTATTCCTTTTCCATTAAATATGTTCCAAAGCTGATAAATAACCCCCGAACCACGACCGATAGTGGTAGCAACTGCGGCACCGGTAAGTCCCATTGCAGGAATAGGTCCTAAACCGTTGATCAGAATAGGATCCAGGATAATATTAATACTATTTGCTATCCATAAGCTTTTCATAGCGATAGCGGCATTACCCGCTCCTCTAAAAATACCGTTAATAAGGAATAATAACACGATAATAAAACTACTGCCTATCGTAATTTGCGTAAAATTTGTTCCGTGCAGTGCTGCTTCATGTGTGGCGCCCATCAATTCCAGTATTTCAGTAGCATAGATAAAGCCTGCTATACAAATACCTGAAATAATGATCAAAGCTAGAACAATAGCCTGCATTCCTGCTTTTGATGCTGCAACAATATCTTTCTCGCCAATGCGTCGCGCAACAATTGCTGTTGCACCCATACTAATACCCATACTAATAGAATAAATGATCGTTAGTACCGATTCAGTAAGCCCTACCGTTTGTATGGCAAAACTACTGTTTTCCAGATGCCCTACAAAGTATAGATCCACTAACGCAAATACAGATTCCAAAGCCATTTCCAGAACCATAGGGATCGCTAATAGTATTACAGATAAACGAATGTTTCCTGTTGTATAATCTAAATCTTCAACGCGTAAAGATTGTTTAATAATAGTATAAATACGTGAAAAACTACTAATGATTGATTTTGTCATTATAAAAAAATAAAATAAATTAAAAGAATAAGCATAATGTTAGAATAAACATGACACTTTTATAAAAGGTAACGGAATTGTTTAATTTTCTACTGAAAGAAAACTAAAATGTTTTGGTGGCTTTAATACTCATCGTATGAAGAATTTCAGAACGCAAATATATAATAATTTTTTCCTTTAGAGTTCTTTTTCTTAAGTTAAATTTTATATTTTCAATAAATAGGGAATAAGTCTTTGATTGTTTTGCTGTTGATACAGAATTATCCGTATTAGTAAAAAAAACAAGCTGTCAAAAGCCTTCTCCTGCTATTAAAAAAATGGATAGTAAACCGGTTGTAGGATTATTATCGCATTTAACGGAATATTTCAGTGGTGTAGTTTCTATATCATATTGTTAAATTATAAAGGGATTTTACTGTGAAGCTACATGATGATGAATTTCCCTTTTTCCGCATCAAATACAATATGTTTGTTGTTAAAAATAGTATTAAATGTACCATTTTCAATGAGTTTGCAAGGTATGTCCTGAATACAATGGTCAGATGTCATAATAATTATTTCATCACAAAGCTGTATCGCCATATTGATGTCGTGTGTAGAAAATAAAATACATTTATCGGTTTCTATAGTTAGCGCTTTTAATAATTTAAATAAGGATACTTTATGTAGTAAATCCAGGTGGGTGGTAGGTTCATCGAGAATAATAAGAGGGGTGTCTTGAGCAAGAGCACGTGCAATAAGCACTTTTTGCAGTTGTCCATCACTGATTTCATAGTGTTTTTTATCTGCTAAATGTGTGATTTCAGTCAATTTCATAGCCCGGTTTATCTTTTCATGATCCTCGTATGTTATTATACCCAGCCAGTTTGTATAAGGTTGTCTACCCAGTGCGATTAATTCATAAACAGAAAGATTACTTGGTGGAAGTGTTTCCGTAAGTACAATGCTCAGTTCCTGTGCTAGAGCTTTTGCACTGTAATGATAAATACTTTTGTTATGTAATATAACCGCTCCACTTATAGGTTTTTGAATCCCGGTAATTGTTCTTAATAAAGTAGATTTCCCTATTCCGTTTGCGCCCACTAGCGCAATTAATTTTCCTTTTTTCAAAGTCAGATTAATAGCATTTGCTATAAGGTTTTTTTGTTTCTTAGAAGTATAACCTATACTTGCATTTTTTGCCTCTAAGATGATCTTTGTTTCCTCCATTATGTCATCTTTTTACGTTTACTCACTAATAGCCATATTACAATTGGAGATCCTATAATAGAAGTAACCGCATTAATAGGAAAAGTGTGATCTGTTCCCGGCATTTGTGAAACTGTATCACAAAATAACATAATGATTGCTCCAAATAACAGTGATGCCCAAAATAGCGTGGTGTGATTACCGGTACGGAAAGTGAGTTTAGCAATATGTGGAACCGTTAATCCTATAAAGGCAATAGGACCTACAAAAACGGTGATGCTTCCTGTAAGAATGGTTGTTGCCACAATGATAATTAATCTTGTTTTTCTTAAATTAATACCTAGACTTTTTGCATAATTTTCTCCCAGTAATAAAGCATTTAGCGGTTTAATAGAAGAAAAACAGAACAGTAAACCTATTCCGCAACATATAGTCATAATAGTAATGGAATGCCAGGTTACATTGCCTAAACTGCCTAGAGCCCAGAAATGAAATTTCTGTAGTTGTTCCGCGGTGCTGAAAAAGGTGAGAATGCTGATAAAAGCACTTGTAAAACTGCCAAACATCAGTCCGATAATCAATATAGCCATGGTATCCTTCATTTTTTGGGCGATAAGGAGCACTGCAAATAAAACCAGAAAACTACCCAGACAAGCAGCAATAGTAAGACAGTAGGGAGAAGTTAAGAACTCGCTTAAAAAGGTAGGTGCAAAACCGGCACCCATAACGACAAAGGCGACACCCAGACTGGCTCCTGAATTGAGTCCCAGAACATCGGGACCCGCTAATGGATTTCGAAATAAAGTTTGCATTAGCAAACCGCTTACCGCTAAACCTATCCCAACAAGAATGGCTGTAATTGCTTTTGGCAATCGGTAATTTATAATAATATATTCCCAGGTTGTTTTGCTTGTTTTTCCACCGAATATACCGGTAAAAACTTCTTTTATGGGAATAGAAACAGCTCCTGAACCGATATTGATAAAAAAGAGAAAGAACAGCAGTATACCTAAGAGACTGAATAAGAGAATGTATTTGTGATTGTGTTGCAAGTTATTCTAGTTTTTGAAAGAAGAAGAGTTTATAATCCGGTAATAATTCAGGATGTAGTATCTTCATCATATCTTTTAATACTAAATCGGGGCGGTAAGGCGATAATTCAAAATAAAGTATGCCTCCTGTAATTCCTTTTTTAATAGTGGACGAATATACTTTTTTATTTTTAAAAGCGCTAAACTGCATATAATGTGGATTATTTTTTGCCATAGTGTTTAGTGAAACAAAGGGAACTACACTAATCCAGAAGGTTGCATGTGCTGCTTTATCCAGAACTGTTTCAAATGGAACAGAGAGGCTTCCTGTGCCGGTTGTCTCTGACCAAAGATAGTTCGCATTTGCATCTTTTATGAAGGTGGCAAACCAGCTTTTACCTTCCGGTAAGTACCATTGGTCTTTATACATGGCTCCACTGAAAACAGTTGGCTTTGTCATTGCTTTTTTAGCCAGTTTTTGTGCGATTTTATATTGCGATTCAATAGTATCAAAAATAGCTTTTGCCTTTTTATTTTTGCCATATAAAGCACCAAAAAATTTAATCCATTCTGCTTTCCCAAGAGGCGTTTGCTCATTCCAGTCTCCATTTAAAATAACTTTTAGTCCGCTTTTTTCTAATAAATCAAGAGTAGGATTGTGGTTGCTTATTCCATGTCCTACAATTAAATCCGGAGCCAGATCGATTAGAATTTCTGTATTTAAACTTTCATTATTTCCTACTTCTTTTATCTTGCCGGTATCAATACGCTTTCTTGTTTTTTTAGAGGAAATATAATCCGTAAAAGGAAAACCTATCAATGTGTTTTCTACATTCAGCATTTCTAATGGAGGAATATGTGTGGTTGCCGTGACTACAATAGACTGAACCGGAATAGTAATAGTAGTCAGTTGCTTTAAGCTGTCCGGGATAATGCCGTTTTTTTCCTTTAATATATAAGTATAGGTTTTAGAAGCGTTAGCCCATGGATTAGTTACTTTAACCACACTATAACCTTTATATGGATATATTTCAAGTCCTCTAGCATATCGAATTATATTTTCTGAAGGTATTGCTGTAGCATTTGTTATCTGATTTTCCTTTTTACAACCCGTAAAAAAAACGGATGAAAAAGAAAGCACGATTGCAAATAAATAAGATTTCATTCTATATATTTTGTATTACTTTATCGAATAGAAATAAATTTTCTGTCTCTGAATGAGAAAAGTAAATATTACCTTGCAAAGGTAAAAGGAAAGCTGAATTTTTTTACAGTATTTGTATTTTATTCTATATGAGAATCAAATCATACTATTTGAGCCGGTGGAATTAGAAATATAATTTTGAAATTACGGGCTATATCTCTGCCTGATAATAAGAGATATAATTTTTTGATTGTGAATGTATTTTTCAAAAAGATAAATGCTTTTAAAGCTGAATATTTTATAAATAATTATTTATCCCAAAGCTATTATCATAAATTATAGTTATTCTCTATCTTTTTTACTCGCAAAGTAGTAAGGTAGGATTGTTTGATAAATCGTAAATCTAATATCATAAATTATAGCTGTTCTCTATTTTTTTATCTCGAAAAGCCGTAAAGGTAAGATTGTTTGATAAATCGTAAATCTAAATTTTAAAATCTGAACTCTCACATCTAATAGGGTATATTCTATATCTTTTTTTTCGCAAAGAAGCAAAGATAATACTGTTTGATAAAACTAAAATCAAATAGCGTAAACTTAATTTCTAAATTCTAATATAATAAGACAATACTTTTTTTTGAAATCCAATTTTGTATTTTTGATAAAACAAATCAGATAAAAATGAAAATCGTTATATCTCCTGCAAAATCATTAGATTTTAAAACCGAATTACCTACAAAGCAATTTACAGCATCTTCTTTTCTAAAAGAATCGAGCGTAATTCACAAAGTAATTAAAGAAAAATCTCCAAAAGAACTGTCCCAATTAATGCATATTTCAGATCAATTAGCAACCTTGAACTGGCAACGCAATCAGGACCGGCAAACACCTTTTACAATGGAGAATGCCAGACCGGCCGTTTTTGCCTTTAATGGAGAAGTATATTCCGGTTTAGATGCATATACTATTCCTGTAGAAAAATTGGAAAAACTGCAGGAGAATTTGCGTATTTTATCAGGTTTATATGGAATATTAAAACCACTGGATCTAATACAGCCTTATCGTTTAGAGATGGGAACAAAGCTGCCGGTAAATCAATATAAAAATCTGTATGAATTTTGGAAAAAACAAATTACAAAAGCACTTAATAAGGAGTTGAAAGATAAGGAACTGTTTATAAATCTGGCTAGTAAAGAATATTTTGATGCAGTAGATGTTAAAACCTTAAAAGTGCCCGTAATTACACCTGAGTTTAAAGATTATAAAAATGGTAAATTAAAAACGATTAGTTTTTACGTTAAAAGAGCAAGAGGGTTAATGGTACGTTATATTATTGATAACAATATAAAAACAATTGACGGATTAAAGGGATTTGATTATGAAAGATATCATATTGATGTCAATTTATCTAAAGGAAATATATTAGTTTTTACAAGATAAAGAATGTAAAAAGGTTGGGTTTAAAGTTATATATCCTAATCTGTTGTTTAAGCCTGTATTCCTTAAGTTGAGTGGGGATCAATAGAGCTTTACAAGGTAAATTAAACTTGTATATTTTTTACAGCTCCTAGTTTAGGAAATACAAATAGAATTAAGATATGTAGTTACCTTTTTTATTTTTTTTGCTATTGGCTTCATAACCTATTTTGACTTAATTATAATTAGTTATAATATCTTATAACATATTAATACTAATGATTCAAGGTATAAAAATAATCTTTGTTAAAATTTAAAATAGTAATATTATGAAAAATTTATTAATAACCTGAGTTCGATTAATCAAAAAGGATATAACTTATTGTTATTTATAGTATTATAAGTTATAGATGG
>NIPM01001497.1:0-18549 GCA_002738285.1 Holacanthella duospinosa
CAAAAAACCCTAATAAACAGAACATTGGCTATAGATGAAACTTAGCTTACTTTATATATGCAACCTCAGCGTGGCCAGTCTCGATTTTGGAGAACTAAGGACGAAAGCTCACCAGAAATTATAGCACAATCAAACTATCAGAGAAAATGAATGCTTATACTAGCAATGGATTATAATGGTGTTGCATATTGGAAGCTTTGTGCACTTAAAGAGACGGTAACTTCAGAAGTCTATATAGGCTATATTAATGAAGCTTTACTAAAATGGCTACCTGATAAGAAATTCAGTATCCTATGGTTTTACAGGATAATGCAAGACCTCATAAATCAAATCTTGTAATGAATTTTTTTGATGACAAAAAAATCCGTAATTGGTATCATCCTTCATATAGTCCACATAAAACTCCACCTGATTTTAATGTTTTGATAAATTAAAGAGGAAGTTAAGAGAAAAGGATTATGACAATTGGGAAGAGTTGGAATTACAACTAGAGAGTATTATCCAGGAACTTAATATAAAGGGTCATATGAATGGTATTCAGCAGCTACCTGAAAGATGGAGCGATTTAATAAAAGTAGAAGGTTCATGTATATAAAATACAAAGTTTCATCTTTTTATATCTCATAATAAAATTTTCCTTTACCTTTTTGCGTGAAACGGAGTAATATTAGAATTTTAAAAAGAATTGTTTCATTATAGCTATAATTCGATTTTTATATAAAAATTAGTTGGTTTGAAATTATATTATATAATAAAATATACATAAAAAACCTAATATTATAAAAATAAAATATTTAGATGCCAAAAATAAATTGGCCGGGGATTAAGATAAATTTATTAATTTTACTTATTATATGTCTATAATAAGTAAAGTAAAAAACAAAAAAGTCATACATTAATAGTTATAGATTACCGTTTTGGTCCACCAAATTATTGGATTTGGCTAGTTAAATATATATGCTTTTGGTAGGTTAACGGACTGCTCAAAAGAGACTGAATTACCATATGTTTCCTACTCATTTGCTATATTTAACTGCACTTCGTAACGACAGATAGACTCTAAAGCCATCTTTCCATCGAACTATTTACAAATGTGTTACTTATTTGTCGATATCGAGCTGTATATATACTTAAAAGGGCACTTGGAGAAATTAATTAATTCGCATGAACCATGATTAAATTATGCCAATTAACTAATGAAACAAAGGAACAATAAATATGAATGAAAATTAATTAACATTGCATTGATGAATTAATTGATAAAGCAAAAGTGCAATAAAAATGCATGAAAAAGATAATAATAGCATAACATCCCCGTATAACAAATTAAATGTATTGAGTAAATTTAATTAAAACAGCAACAATTAATTTTGATACAAATTACAGATGAAAAGGAGTCGGAGCAAGTTAAAGTGGCATAGGAAACTGTAAAATTAAAAGTGACCCGATTAAAGAAAATGAAAGTAGCAAATACCAGAACACATAATCGTTTATCCCCATACAACAATACTATACCTGGGATAAAGTTCTTTAGTAAAAGAATAAGATAATAGAAAATATCAGGAAGCTACATTTCAATGCTCACATCAACCAAAAGAGCAATATAATTTCAGTTATAGCATACAATAGTCTCAAAAAGCTTTTAAGGAAAAGGGGATTTAAGTTCTCTGACAGCCAGTTCGTTAATGCAAGAACAAAAAGAAAGGAAGGAAATATAACTATAAACGCTACATGCCTTATAGTAAAAGAAAAATTGATGGTACAATAATTAACAAGATCTATAAGTATTTAGAGAAGTATTCAAGACACTCATCTAGAGAAGAAGGGGTAAAGTATTTATATAAAACAAAAATAGAGATATACTCTCTGTATATAAGTGATGGTAATGAACACATGACTTACGGAACTTTCTTAAAAGAATGCATCAGAAAATATAAAAAAAGGCATAAAGCGAACAGACGTCTGTGGGATTTGTGAATTGAGCAAAAACATCTTAAAAAAGACAGATTTCGGATTGAATGAAACAGAGAAGATGGAGTACAAAAGAACAAAGGAGATATAGGAGATGCATTGTAAAGTAGTAGATAATCAAAAAACCAGCTCAAGTACTTAAAAGAAAATCAATCTGACACTTCTTGTATATTGATACTTGACTTTAAGGAGAACTTTAAGCTTTCCCATGGCGGTAATGAAATTAATCAGGATTACTACAACAATAGGCAACTATCATGTCTAGGTACCTGTTTGATTTTTAAGAAGGATGGACTGATTCAAAGCCACTATCTTAACTACCTTTCTGAAATTCTTTCGTATGACTCTCTTTTTGCTTCAGATTCATTGGAAGCCACCATTAATTATTTAAAGGAATAGTTTAAGTATTAAATGTTTTCACTGATTGTGGGCCACATTTTAGATCAAAAGAATTTATATCCAAAGGTAATATTCTATCCAAAAAATTTGTGTCAATATTAGCGTTAAATTTTTTGGAGAACACCATGGAAAGAGTGGGGCAGATGGTATTTTTGGAAAACTCTCTGTATTATTTAAAAGGATAGACTTTATCCATAAGCTCAATAAGGTCCATGAATTAAAGGGTGCATTCGAGCAAGAGTTCTGTATGAGGAGTTGGCCTAATGTATTTTTCACTATGTATGAAAGAGATTCTAGACCCAAGGTAATCAAAAAATTAAATTTGATGGGTTAAAAAAAGTTATGTCATTTCTATTTATCAAAGGTAGATCTTTTTACTCTTTTCTTACCAAAATTGGCCAAGATTATATTGAGTTCAAGCCTAAGGAAGAAAATGTAGTAGACAATAGAGAAATCTTATTTACTCCAAAGACATGCTTTGAATCTAGAATTAAGCGGTTTTTTAATGAAAGAATACATAACATGCTGAAAAAACGAGTCGGATAGTATAAAATTTTAGATTCGCTAGGGGTACTCATTTATGGCTTAGGGGCTGAGTATACCCTCCCTCTTTGATAGCGAATCTATATAATATACTATCTCTAAACTAGTTTTCTTATAATACAGTATTCTATTGACTTTATAAATAAATTAAAATATTTAAATTTCTTTTTTTTCAAAATGAATAGAAAACATTTTTCGAAAATTTTCTGCCATTATCCTGAATTTAGATTGGAAATTACCCCCTAATCTTAGAACTATAATAGAGGACCGAGGCATAAATATAAATTTTACGATACATTAAATAAACAGTCTTTATATAGGATATTAATAAATTGATCCATAACTGCGTATTTATATTACGTAAACTTCCCTAAATTTCAATTTACGAAAAAGGGGCAGCCGAGCCATGCATTTTTCATGATTATAAAAGATTTAGACAGAAATTATAACCACATTTTTGTGGTAAGTGACACTCTAGCCTACTAACCATATAAGTAAATTTAATAATCCAACCAACTCATATGAGATAAATAAGGAAGTTGGATAATTCGTGTAAATTGTTTATTCATGTTTCAAGCATTGGGAAAATAACGTCGATTATTAAGGAATGAACACATATTGATATTATTGTCTATTCGCGATAACAAGACACGTCTTTTTTTAGACCTGTAGCGCACAAGAAGTTACAGTTAACTTTAAAATTTTTCAAAGATATTTCAATTAAATCTTGAAAAAAAACAGATACGAAATTCAAACTATTCATTCAGTTATGGGTGATCTTTTGTATGGACTCGACCAAAACTCCTAAACCATCAGGCTCTAGTTAAAGTGAATAGACAATAATTGAAAAAATCTACTTTATGACTAATAATTAATTGCTCACGTGGATTCGGTTTTATAAATTTGCAACCAAATTCCTGCATTTGTACACTCATAATTCGTTTCAGAATTTTATAAAAGCCCCTAGTCTGAGATTCAATTTTTTTAAATGGAAGACAACAATTCAAGCATGCCCGTATTCTGTGCGAACGGATGTAGTTTCTATGGGTAAAATATCACAAATTAACCTCTCTTAGTAACCCATTGCAAAACAATTTATGCTCAAAATGCTACAAAGAGACCCAAGAAATGAATAATGAAAGTAACCTTGCTCCTATTTATAATTTAGAAAAAACTATAGAAAAAATAAACAACAATGAAACTCAAAAAGAGAAGGATGTCGCTATTCCAAAAGAAGAGGGAGCACCTGTATCTGATGTTACCACACCTTCAGAAATGGAAGGCGCAGTGGAGAAAGAAGAAATTAAACCTCAAAAAAATAAAGGAAAATGCTATGAATGCAATTCAAGGGTTCCATTAGCTAAACAGGTGATAAACAAGTGTCGTTGTGGTATTTAATCTATATTTTATTCATTTATAGATTTTGTCTTTTGCGATTCACACAAACAGCCCTCCAGCCACAAATGCATGGTTGATCATGCACAACGAGACAAGGATGTGCTTAAAAAGAACAACCCAAAATTAAACGAGAAACCAAGGGGAGGGCGTAGTTTCAATAGAATAGCTGATTAAACCATTAATTCGAGATTTCTTTTATATCCTTTTGCTTGGCTTGGTGATATTAAACTATTTTAAATACGTTGATTTTTAAATAATTTCATAGATGTTAAAGCGCTACAAAACCTTGCAATTTTCTGATTGCGAAATTAATCAAAACAATTTTTAACATTTACTTGTATCTAAGGTTGATGTAAATTGTAATTACAATATAGGTTCACTTGAAAAAATCACTGATATACCACTGTTTTGTCTTCTCGATAACTCTCAACTGAAAGCTCGTCTTGAAAATTAAATTTTATTCAAAAGTTTATCTGAAGTGAAGATATTAAATGGCCAAAAACATAGACGAACTAATCAACTTACCTTATAAATTAATAGATGAAATATACAGTAATACACTTTATGTTTTGTTAACCTATTGCAGATTCCACAAAATACGAAGATTTGTCCGAATTAAAAGTTACTGAATTATTGCATCAAGTATACAGCTCAAACTTTGATAAAGTAATAATCTTATTGTTTATTATCAGATACCCGTTATTCATAAAGGAAACATGAAAGAGTTCCAGATAGGTCAAGTAGTGAGATTTACTACAATGATACAAGATCCAAGCTACTCTCATGAAGTTAAAATCTCCCATCAAATAATAGAACAAGAAACCAAAGTAAATATATTCTCATGAAGGTTTTTAGATGCTTAAGAATTACAGGTTTAGAGATGTAAAATTCGATATTTTATAATGTTAGATTAAAGAATTAGACCAAGGTAGTCAAGTGATATGGGAAGATTGTGATGTATTTTATGGAATATCAACTCCATCTTTAAATTTTTGGTCTCAGAATGTATTTAACAATTTTGATGATTATTATAGAGAGTAGGGTTTGAATATGAGCATAAAAGTTATTTGCTTCCATTTTATTATTTAGATGCTATCAGGAATGAAAGATTTCCATTCGAAAAAGATTATTTGTCTATTGCTTTGAAGGTTATCCAAATATTCTTGAAGGTTTAGTTTTACAGAAACGAGTACGATACAGATAAGATTGGTTTGATGGATTTACTCGAAGTTATCGGAATTATCGGGATGCCTGATTAGTAACTATTTATTTTTGATAATTAGTGATTGTGAATTGGTGGTCCATGTATTATTCTTTCAGAAGTTCGATGGATATTCACCTAGTTGGAAAAATGAACAGAATTTGGACTTTTCAAGTTTGTCTATTGATGAAACCCCAAAAGCGAAGAATTTAATTAAGGTCAGAGAACATTTGAATGAATATATTTCCATTTATTTAGAAATTGACAAAATCTCTTCAGAATATTTATTATTGTGCTTGATTTCAAAGTACATTACTTTTTCGTTTATTTATTAGTCATCAATATAGTCTTTCTTTGAATTTGGTTATACAAACATGTTCAGGCCCTTATTTACAACTGATCAATCAACTGAAGCCTTTATCCCAGATGTATCGGATCACTATTAATGATCTCAATGATTCTAAATTTAATCCACATTATGATGTGGATAAAGGACTTTTAAGTGGGAGATTACAAATACCAAAGTCTTCTATAATTATTTTTGATGAAACGGAGTTAGAAGAAGGTCAACTTAATGAACAAGGTAATATCAAATGTTATTGATGTTTTTAATTAGGGATTAGAAATTATAAGATTTTGGAACAATTAATCAAAGATAATAAGATTGAATTAAGTTATCCTTATTATGAAACTAGTATCAAAACTGAATTCTCGATCTTGATTTTATCAAAGCATCCATCTATTTTACCTGTATCGAACCACTTTTGATATTATTAGGCCGATGTTGTTAAAATTGTAAGTAAGACTTGTGTTGAAATTAGTAATAATCATGGTGATTTGGATAAGTTTCGAGATTACATAAATTATTGTCAAAAGAATACCGATGTAGATTTCTCGGCAATGAGTCAAGTGGAATTCCGAAATTTTAACTTTTTGATAGAAAATTCAAGATTATTATGTAGAATCAAGAAAAAACGACAATGAATACAGATTAGATCAAGAAAAATTAGCATTTCGGTTGTCTTTATCTCGGTATTATCTTATTTAGTTTATCTTTTAGTTATTATACTATTAGTATTGGTCAGAAGGTGTTGTCCGACGAAAGTTGGGTGTTTGTTAATGATATGGAAAATACGAGAGTTTCCGAGCTTAAAAATAGAAAAGATTTCAATAGAAATAACAACCCAATAAGATGATAGATTCGATTAAACTCATTCTTCCTCTTATTTTATGTTTCATCCCTCTTTGAGAAAGGTGATCAAGTAAGATCGGATAGATAGTTTCGAAATATGAGATATACCGAGTTTATACATAAAAATAATGAATCAAATCTTTTATATCCAGTTCAAAAAGAATGATTTAATCAGACATCCATTTTACCAGAAAGAGCCTTGATTAACAATTCAAGTAACACTTCTGAAACCTTTTCGTTAGTCGTTCTAATAGTTAACCTAAACATCTAAAACGATAATAAAAATCGGGGTACTTGTTTATTCATATTAGGCTCCAGTCTAACTAAAGAACCAATTTTACCAAAATCTCCAGAATTAAAAACACCAGCAGCCACCAAGTTATTAGGATTGGGGTCTACATTTTGCAATAAAAAGAAGCCAAAGCCAGTCAAGATTTTTCTTGCCAAATCCATCTGAATATTAATACCACCTCTAAAGATCGATTGCTTTTCATTCTCTTTGTTTTTCTTACCTATTTGTTTCCAACGAGTAAAAAAGTCTTTAGTGTCCATTTCCACAGGTTCGAAAAACTTATTCAATGTTATAGGCAACTTTACAACAATAGAATTAACACTTTTCTCAATATAAGTCAATCGAACCATAACTGTTTCTGAAAATGGCCCATTGCATTTTGCAGAATAAATCTGATGCATTTGCTGAAACCCTTTTAATGTAGCAGGTATTGGTTCTAATATTTCTAATTCCAAATTATCATATTCTTTTTGCAATGTTGCCATCTTGAGTCCTCTAAGCTCTTCTTTCAATTTGTTTCCTACAAATATCTGAATCCTGGATTGATTTCCATGAACTTCGATTTTGAATCCTATCTGCAATAAATTGTCTTCAAATAATACGCCCTGATCATTGAATAATGCCTTTTCAAAGTATTTTTCGGCATTTGATGCGATCAAATTTGGGTTGATCAAATTCTTATTCTCTTCTTTAACATCAGACAAATGAGTATTTTCCAAATTTAGAAGATCTTCGGTAATTAAATCCTTCTTTGATTTATCTTCCACATCTTGAATCGACCAAGTTCTTTTTTCTTCCGATTCTGTCTTTTTATAAAGCTCTCTTAATAGAGCCGATTTTCGTTCTGGGAAGTTGGGCATTTCTTCAAAAACGATTTGTAAAAGCTCATCATTATCCATCAAACCAATCTTATAATATTCACATGCTCTTTGTTGTAATTCTACATCAAGTACATGTCTATACTGCTTAAATACTTGCATCACCTGTTCCTTTATTTCGGGGAAAAGATTTGAGAATTTGGCATAGGTAGATAATAATAAGGCTCTTGTACTCAATGAACTCATTCTAAATTTTGAATGTAACGTATTGAATTGCTCGATTGGACTGCACTCATTCATTTCCACAATCAAATTGCCGAATTCTCCTAAAATATATCCAGCTATTTTGACCATAGTTTCATGGCTATCAGGATTATTCCTCAAGTTAAAATAAACCGTCTGTGCAGAGTAAGAATGCAAATTTTCATTATTGGTAATAATTTGTACCACTCTATACCAAACATCCTGACAAACATAATCACCTGCGATAATAATTAACTTAAGTATAGTATCAATATACCAGGAATATTCTGTTACAAATTTCTCGACTAGAATAGCGATCTTCAATACTATTTCTTCTTTCATGAAATATTCAGTAGTTTCAAGTACCCTCAACAATTCAGCTACTATAACTCTAGCATTATTAACATCACACATGCTATATAATAAATCCAAAGCTCTTCTTCTAACACTAACATCTTTATCAATAAGAGATTGGATAACGACTTCTTGGTATTCTTTTATCGATTCCAAATTTTTAGAATAACAAGCTAAATGACACATCGTTTCTAATCCTAAATAACGAATGTTGGTTTCTTTAGAATTGATAAATCTTCCTAGTAAAGTAGTAGAATCAGTAACTAAAGTTGATTCACTATCTAAATGAATTGCCAGGTTTATTGCTTCGAATAAAATAGCATTTTGAGAGTTGTTATGTTGCATATTCTTCTGAATTTCTTGAGAATAATTGATTATTGCATATAAAATATTGTTCAATTTTTGTTGTATGATTCTGTCATCTAAAAATAAAGACGTATAATACCTACTGGTGGAAAATATTGTAGAAATCTCAATATTCTTACTTGAAGCCACGGGATTGGGACTTTATAATATATGTAGTCTGAGCTATACTCTTTCTCGACTACAACTTTATAAAGTCTATTTATCATAATATGAGCGCAGTCAGAGTATGTGTTTATATCTTTTTGAGCCAAGAATGTGACCAAACTTGTAGCAGATAATAAAACACCCTAAACAAATCAATTCAATGAATCTAAACCAGATCAGGATCGTGTAATAATTCCGTTACTGGTTCACACCAATCTTTTATATCAACAACATCTTTATGTTTTCTAGCCAATCTCAATAAACATAAAGCGGCCTTCTTTTTGACAAATGATTTCGACGATGCACTATAAAATAACACAAATAATTAGGATACGATGTTAGAATATTGAAAACATCTCTATTTAATTCAGTTGCCATTTCCCTACTTGCGACATTGGCTATGCAATGTAGAGCTAAACAAATAATTATTTCTTGAAGAGAATGTAAATCTGTTTTCAAACTATTCATAACTAAACCAATCATCTCCTCATGTTGTACAAGCAATAATGTAACTGCAAGATAACCCTAAAAATATCAACAAATTTAGGGACCATTTGTTTTTCACTGAATTTCGTGCTATTAACTAATTGAATCGCTTCATTATGACCGAAATCTATCTGACAACCAATTATATACATATATAAAAGCTTTGCTATATATTTCTTGCGATTATAGCCGTTTAACCCAGCATCTATAAAACAAATTAAATTATTGTCGAATGCCTTGAAATTTCGTTCTTATGTTGGCCATCTCTTTATTTATCCTTTTCTCTTCTTCCTCTCTGGACCTACCTAGAAATATTTGTTTCTAACTTACATTTTCTTAAATCTGATATGAATACCGTTAGTCCTCTCATGAATGCGCGTTAATGTAAAACTTAATTTATGGTAGAATAAATCGTGACGATGATGTAAAATGCATTGTCTCATAAATGGCTGAAAATATACACTGCCCGTCAAAAGTGATTCAGTGTTTGGAAAATTCGAACTTAAATGGTAATTCATGAATGAGTAAGACTTCGAGCAAGCTAATACTCATATGGTAGATAGATACAGCCTTTGTCTATAACATTAAAAATATTATAGATATGTTTTAAATATTGATAGAGTTATGATTGCTCAAAGTTGAAAGTAGGTGATTCTGTGTTTTGTCGAATTTTTAAAAAAATGAAAAATCAATAGATTGTGTGCCTGCCCTTGGTTTTTCTGATCTGTTCGAGTCTTCTAGACATTGACCTAATAAGCTTAAGACATACTTCAGCTGAAATGTTGTTCCATATATCTTGAATTCTCTCCCAAAGTTCATCTTTGTCTTTGCATGGTGGTCGAATTTTTAGCTCTCTTTTTATATGATCCTATAGATGCTCAATTGGTTTAAGATCAGGAGATTGTGCAGGCCATCTCATTACCTTTATTTCGTTTCTTTTGAACCATTTTTTAATACTTGAAGCGGTATGAGAGGACGCATTGTCATTTTGAAAGACAATTTTAGATTTGACCAAGCCATACAAGTCAATTGTATACATCAGCTCGTCATCCAGAATACTCTCATATATCTCAGCATTAACACTACCATCTATTCTACAAAGATGCCCAACACCTGATGAAACCATACATCCCCAAACCATAATTGATCCACCACCGAATTTTTTTGATTGAGTAATATTGTGATCTCTGAGTGGTTCCCCGATTTTTCTGAAAGTTCTATCACGTCCATCAGATCCCTCTAGATTTACTTTAGTCTCATCTGACCATATAACCATATCCCAGTCCTTATCTTCCCAATTTCTGTGTGTTTTTTCAAATTCTGATCTTGGTCGACGATGAGATTTTTTTAATTGTGGGCATTTCTTCTTGTATCTAGATACGATGTTGCTACTTTTAAATGTGCGCGCTATAGTACTCGAAGAGGCGGATATTCCTGCATAGGTCTAGAGTTCTCGCTGTATTTCTGTAGAGGTGGAGCATTTACCACTTGTTGCTAATCTTCCAATATATTTTTCATCATACTTATCTAAGACCAGAGGACGACCTATTATAGGCTCTGGAGATTTTTTTCAACTCTATTTATTACTCTGAACACTGTTGCTTGTGAAACTCCAACAACTTCAGCTATTTTTCTTGAACATTTTCCGTTTAAAGTAAGTTCGTTAATTCTTGTTTCGATTTTCTTCAATGTTCTTCTTGTCATTTAAATAAGCCTTAATACCTTCTGCTAAGGATTTGAAATAAAAATGAACAATTTTGCGGTGTTTTAGAATGTTCTAGAATGAAAATTTTTCAAATTTAATAGATTCGTCAAAACACTGAATCACCTACTTTCAACTTTGAGCAATCATATCTCTATCAATATTTAAAACATATCTATAATATTTTTAATGTTATAGACAAAGGCTGTATCTATCTACCATATGAGTATTAGCTTGCTTGAAGTCTTACTCATTCATGAATTACCATTAAGTTCGAATTTTCCAAACACTGAATCACTTTTAAGGGGCAGTGTACAAGATAGTTTTAAAACATCATTTAAATGGTTTAAATACATGTAAAATATATAATGGAACTACAAGGATTTATAGGCAATATAATATAAAGACACAGTAAATGATTTTTTAAAATGGAATACAAAAAGATCGATAAATAAATAAAAATTATTCAGAATAGTCATCAATATCCACTCTTAGAAAAATTCTTCAAAAATTTTATTGGTCTTGTTTCTAACTTTTTTATTCTTGTGAGTGAAAATTGCCAATAGTTTCGTAACCACCATATTTATTAAATTCAGTATTATAACTAAGATAATGCATCATCGTCATCATAGTGCCTTCTGATTCTACCAACATGCAACACTTTATTAATAGCAGTCAGAGATCCACAAATAAGCTCGTGATCGGGATATTGTAATATAGAACAAAATGCATTGATGACATCATATTCAAACAATTGTTCTATGAAAAATTCTGGAATTTTATTATTATTAAGCACATCTAATATAGCTTTGATGCTTCTCTTCTAGTTTGTTGTCGGTTCTTGGACTTTGTTTCACCTTCCAAAACAATGTCAATGAAATGATCGAATACTGAGGTAGAAAAGAGTAATCTTAAGTGATAATAATCATCTTGGGCTAGATATGAAAGAGACACAGACTTCTTTCTTAATACTATCTTTGTTACTGATAAGAATATCTATAAATTTGTCAATAGCATCATTATCTAACATTTCCTGTGAATGTTTATTAGATCCCATAGAAATATTTTTCAATACCTTCAAGATAGGCTTCATAAAAGGTACAGGAGAAGATTCTAATAGACTTATTAATAAAGCAATAATGCCAGTATAAGAAATATATTCTATGTTTTCTGATCCATGAAATGTAAATTGTTCTAAAGCAATACGACACTTGATTCCAATATCATCGTCATCTATTTTCAATAAATCATAAGAGTTCTAAATAAGGAGTTATGTGTTCCCAGTTAGGCGGGCCATCTTTGTCGCTGCAGAGTTGGGCCAAAATACATGCAATAATATGGGAAATTCGAACCATATCCCTAGTCTTCAAAATATCACATAATTCGCCCATTATTCCATTTTGGAAGACTATTTCTCTCATTTAGTGTGATTTGGAAGCAATTGATCTAATGCCTTTAGTGCTTATTCCTGGTAATCTTCATTATCGGAATCCAGCAAAGAAAAATAATGTGGGATTGCGTCTTTTGAGATGACTATTGATATTTCATCTGACTTATTTTGTAATATTTTCAATTCGTTGATAGTCTCTCTCTAGGCATTAATGGTAATAAGAGCACTTTGATTAGTTGATTTGATTGGATATTCAATATTTCAAATATTTTGACCAAGTATGATGTCTCAATAGATACTTCGTTTGGGATTAAATAATTCTCCAAATGATTAATGATTTTCCACAAAGTATTGTTTAGTTCGGTATAACCATCTTCAGAAGTTGCATGAAAAGATTGGAGAATGTAATATGGCTAAAATGTAAGATTGGAAGCGAATACAATAGGTTTTGATATATCATGATCTAATTTACATAATTCCCTTTTGACATCGATGTCGTCATCAACAGTTTCTATATCATTTGATGTTTGAATGAAAATTTCAATTTTTTTCAACTCTTGACTAGAGGTGTACAATGGTTAAAAATGAAATTCCATTACATTCCACTCGTTAAAGAATAATTCCACTCCATACCATTCCACAAACTTTTGTGGAGCGAAATTCCATTACATTCTCCATAATGGTATGGAATTCCACTTAATCATATGAAATTTCATTTAGACTTGGAAAATATTTAAAGCTTGATCTTTGCATTAAAAATTTCAGAAAAAATGTATTAAATGACAATATGTATTTTGAAAACAGGTTAAAGTTTGTAAAAATGTGAAAATGATAAACTTTAATAAAAGTAAGTTCATCAAATTTGATAGCTGGAAAAACTGTTAACGAAGAGGATCTTATCAATAGTAGAACTATTCAAAGAAGTCCTTTTTTGATTTACAAGATTTTCACGGTAGAGAACACTCTTTCCGACTGGCAATTTGATACTGGGATAGAAAATTTCAAAATGCAAGTTTTTTCATTTTTGGGAGCTCACTTTTAGACCAATATTCTACTAAATCTTGAAAAATAAACGAGAAACTAAATACCTTGATTATCAGGCTTTTTAAAAGTAAGATATTGTTCAAACTCCCCCATTTGCATGGAATCATCCTCGTCTTCAAAAAGTTCTCTAGGTTTTTTTCTCAATTGTTCAGAATTTTCTGTGTATGTAATCTCAATAGAAACTTTATCTATCATATCTCTTACCTCAGAGTACACTTCATTTCTAGTAAATTGGTCTAAAAACCTAAGACCTCTAAATCTAATCCAAAGTAAACAATAATGAATATAAGAGAAAGGGATATTGTTACTTTGGGTCGAATAAAGCACCTACTAAGTGGATAGACTTTAAGTGATATTTCTCATTTAAAAGAGCCTGCATTTTATTCAACAAATATATTTTCTCAACATTTGTGCCTATTGAGGTCGAGAGAGAATCTAAGTGTGCTAGAAGCTCAAATATCCATTTCGTAACTTTTACTATAGTAGGATTTTTACTTGAACTTAATTCTTCAGAACAAGTCTTGAAAGGCAAAAGTAACAATATAAGCCAATCAATAATATCTTTGTTGATGTTGGTCACTTTTTCATCCTTCTTTACTTCAACTAAAGCATCTTGTATCTTGACAAAAAAATTTTGAACGGGTTCGAGCATATTAAGCAAACTATTCCAGCCAGTTGGAATTTCTTGTTTTAGAGTAGTATCTAATTTATTAGAGTTTGATTTTTTTTAAAATCGCAAAACTTCTTTCGATGTATTGATAGTTGATTGTATTACTGCCATAAAGAACATATTATCATCGTTAAAGCATGTTTGAATAACAATATTGAGATTATGGTAAGAACACCCCAGCCAGTTCCTGAAAATATTCTACATGTTCGAAACGTTGTCTGTAACAAAATAACTATTATATATAACGGAGTCAATGTCAGAGAAATAATCACGCAATGAAGATCTGATATATTTCTTTATATCCTCTTTCTTTTTCTCTGTTATCATAAAAGTAGATAGAATAAGGTTGAAAATTCGTTTCTTTTATTGATAATGCCACAGTTATTGTAATATAACTATTGTTGGTATGTTTTTGGATTCATAAGTCAGAAGTGAATGAGCAATTGTCGATACTTTTAAGCTCATCTATAATTATTGCTCTGTACTCATTATAAATTTCATTCAAGTAGGTTCGTTTAAGAGTTTTTCTGTCAACTAACACTTTATTGATATCAACATTCCCCAGATCAGCACCTAATTTTATTAGTTTCTGTCCTATCTTTAAAAATCCTTTATTGTGTATGGATTTAAAAGGCTAAAGATCTTTACACAACCCAATAACTATTGTTCTGTTCAGGTCCTTTTTTTTTTGATGTGTTAAAGACTTTGTTGAATTGGAATATATACTACTTTGTCCACTAACCTGAGTCAAGCATTTATGAGACGACATCGCTGTGGTACCAACTCTCTTGCCTTTCAAAATCAAGTTAAACACTTTTTTACATGAATTACAGCAAGATTGGTCGCACTTTTTCTCATCTAAAAAAGTTAGACTAAAATTTTCCCAAACATCAGATCTACTTCTTGAGTTCTTTTCGAATTAATCCTATACGAGTTTGTATACTAGTCTACGCCACGAATTTTGTAACAAATTTTAGCCATCATTTTAAGTTAAATTTAATAGATAATATATAAAAATAATCAGCCCATTATTTAAACTTAAGTTTCAAAATTTTATATAAATATAAAATATACCGAATTTTGGTCCCAATAAATTATGATTGACAAAACAATACAAATGAGTGCAATTATTCAGCTGCATAAAGAGGGCAAGAAAAATTGTGAAATTTTAAAGACTCCCAAATTGGGTAAAAAGAAGGCATGTTTGGTTTCTCGTACTATTAAAAAGTATAATGAGACTAATAGTCTAGAAAGACGCCCATATTCTGTTCGAAAAAGAACTAAATGAACTCCAAAAATGCTAAAAGCATTGAAAGAACGAATTAGAAGAAACCTATGTAGGAAACAAAAGAATTTGGCTCTAGAAATGGGGACTTCCTCAAGAACGATGAATAGAGCTATAAATGAAGACCTTGGAATGAAGGCTTATAAAAAAAGCTACTGTCATTTCCTTACAGATAGAAATAAAGAACAAAGACATAAGAAATGTAAAAATCTTATTTCATCGTACCACGAAAAAAGATTGAGAACTTTCTCTTTACAGACGAGAAAATATTTAGTATTGATGAAAAGATAAATAAAATTCAAAATAGAGTCTATAGTAAAAAATGCTAAAAGTGTTCCAAGAAGGTTTAAAAATGTCTCTAGAAGCCACCACCCAGCCTCAATTATGGTTTGGGCTGGCGTAAGCATAAAAGGAAAAGCAACTTTGCATTTTGTTGATCCTGGAGTAAAAATGGATGCTAAAGATTACCAAGAAGAAATTTTGGAGAAGGTGGTTAGACCCTTAAATGATTCATTATTCAATAGAGAAGATTGGACTTTTCAACAAGACTCTGCGCCATCTCACAGAGAAAAATCCACACAATTGTGGCTTAAAACCAATATTCCAGAATTCATAAGCGTTACTCAATGGCCGGCTACTTCACCAGATCTTAATCCTTTGGGTTATGACATTTGGTCTAGATTGGAGTTAAAGGTGTGCTCTAAAAGACATGAAAATTTGGAGTCATTAAAACAATCGATTATTTATGAATGTGACAATCTTTCTATTGAAGACATCCGTTCCGCAATAAAAAAGTGGAGACCTAGACTTCATCAGTGTGTGAAAGAAGAAGGAGATATTTTTAAATTTTAAATTTGATTTGAATCAAGTCAAATATTATTTATTTAAAAAATAAATAATTTATCATTTATATGTAAATTGTAAATGCTTAAACAATTGTTGCAAAATTAGTGGCGTACACTAGTAGATCAACCTTTGAACGTTTTCTTTTGTATTAGTGTCTTGTGATAAGTCTACTTGTTGCATGCTTAATATCAGTTAACGCTTACTTAAAAAGATTTTTTTCGACCTTGACTTTTATAAAGAATTATGACTCATAATTTTATTTGGCGAAGTTCTATTGGCTATTATCGAGTGGAATTTGTGCAACCACAATTTAACCATATGGGACAAAATTTTTGAAGCCTCGGTTATAATTCTTTCATATTAGCGCATCATAGTGAAAATACGTTGAGGAAGCAACTAAAATGGCAAGGAATATAGCTAAGAGATATTTTATGGATAGTAAAGTTGATAAATACATAAATTTATTTTCATTCTTACTATTTTATGCATTCAAGAAACTAAAATTTCTCGACCAATTAGAATAGAATTATGTTTCGAAAATTTTGTCCCATATGGCACAAAATTTTTGAAGCCTCGGTTATAATTCTAGAATATTAATGCATCATAGTGAAAATAGGTTGAGGAAGCAACTAAAATGGCAAGAAATATAGCTAAGAGATATTTTATGGATAGTAAATACATAAATTTATTTTCATTCTTACTATTTTATGCATTCAAGAAACTAAAATTCCTCGACCAATTAGAATAGAATTATGTTTCAAAAATTTTGTCCCATATGGCACAAAATTTTTGAAGCCTCGGTTATAATTCCAAATAGAACTTTTGCAAAAGATGAATTGGATTATAAACATAAATACAATTTTATACAAGAAAATATTTTAAACTGTTTTTCTTAAAATTTATTGGATTTGTTTTGCTATTTCTCCAGTTAATTAATTAGATGGTTCTCTATCATAAATAGGATTGAATTAAATTGATGTGAAAAAACGAAAGAGAATCTAGGCCAAAATTTATCAAAAAAAATAATGGTCTTATAAAAAGGTTGTCTTTTTTATTTATAAAAGGGGCTTGCTATTGTTCTTATTCGATAAAGGTTAGTGAAGTCTATAAGGAATTGAAAGCAAAAAAATCATAAATCATGTTTTATAAAGAGGATTTTAATCAAAAATACATAAAATATTGAAAGCTAGAGTCGGATAGTTGTTAGAATGTGGATTATTTAGGAGTACTTATATATGGCTTAGGACTACCTATTTAATCTTACTCCTTATACTGTTTTCATTTAATCTATTTATACATAAAAACAAATAAATTTAAAATTTTAATATACTTTTCATTTTAAAGATTTTATGATAAATAGATTAAATGAAAACAGGTTTAAAAACAGTATAAGGAGTAAGATTAAATATCAAGAGGGAGGTAGTACTCGGTCATATATAAGTACCCCTAAATAATCCAAATTCTAATAACCATCCGACTCTAGCTTTCAATATTTTGTGTATATTTTGATTAAAATCCTCTTTATAAAACATGATTTATGATTTTTTTGCTTTCAATTTCTTATAGACTTCACTCACCTTTATCGAATAAGAACAATAGCAAGCCCCTTTTATAAATAAAAAAGACAACCTTTTTATAAGACCATTATTTTTTNTAAATTTTTGCCTAGATTCTCTTTCATTTTTTCACATCAATTTAATTCAATCCTAATTATTAGACAGAGAACCGTCTAATTAATTAACTGGAGAAATATCAAAACAAATACAATAAATTTTAAGAAAAATTATTTTAAATACTTTCTTGTATAAAATTGTATTTATGTTTATAATCCAATTCATTCTTTGCAAAAATTCTATTTGGAATTATAACCAAGGCTTCAAAAATTGTCCCATATTGTAATGTGCATATATGGGACAAAATTTTTGAAACATAATTCTATTCTAATTGATCGAGGAATTTTAGTTTCTTGAATGAATAAAATAGTAAGAATGAAAATAAATTTATGTATTTATCAAATTTACTATCCATAAACCATCTGTTAGTTATAATTCTTGCTATTTTAGTTGCTTCCTCAACCTATTTTCACTGTGATGCATTAATATGAAAGAATTATAATCGAGACTTCAAAAATATTGTGCCATATTAGTGCATCATAGTGAAAATAGGTTGAGGAAGCAACTAAAATAGCAAGAATTATAACTAACA
>NIPM01001498.1:0-18522 GCA_002738285.1 Holacanthella duospinosa
TTTAAAGATTAAACATGCACCTAAACATGTAATCTGTCTCTTTTCGTAAAAGTCCTGGTCAACTTCATGACCATCATAAGATAACTTGAAAGTTTCCTTATAGTCAAGTATAAGGATACAGGACTTGTCACTTAAATTATCTTTTAGAAGATTAAAGTGTTCTTTTTGATTTTCTACAACCTGAAGATGCATTTGATATATTTCTTTGGTTCTAATAAATTCCTCTTTTTCTTCAACACTTAATGATGAGTAATTTCTTTTTAATATGTTTTTACTAAGCTCACAAATGCCACAAAAATCAGTTCACTTTTCACCTTTTTTATAGCTTTTAGGGCAATATTTTATAAATTTCCCATATGTAGTATTAAAATCGCCATCATTTATATATGATCTATAGATCTCTTTTTTTGCTTTTTCCAAATATTTTACACCATTCTCATGCGGCGATTCCCTCGAATACTTATTTACATATTCAATTATTTTACCCACTACACCTTGATCTAATTTTCTTTTACTATAGGGAACATAGCGCTGATGATTATCTAAAGATATTATACCTTCTTTTCTTTTATTTCTTGCAATTGTGAACTGTGAATCAGAAAAATTGAATTTCATTTTTCTTAAAAGCCCTTTTAAGCTTTTATATGCCAGAACAGATAATACATTACTTTTTTGGTTTATTTTGGCATTTAAATGCAGCTTCCTGATGTTTTCTATTATTTTGAATCTTTTTGTAAAGAATTTCATACCAGGAATTGTTGCATCATTTATTTCGGTTGATTGTGCTTTCATTTTACTTTAATTTAGTAGAAGATGATGTTTATTGCAAAAAAACCTATTTATAGGAAAAAGACTGTTATCTTGTCTGAGTCCTCTTTATTCTCCTCAGTTCCCGTCCCCATTCATTATTTGCTGGGCCTTAATGAATTTCATTTAATTATTTGTTGGTTCTTCATTTGCACAGTGGTGCATTAATTTGTTTCTGTTCAAAATCATCAATTCATCATGTTTCAAGTCAATATTTGTTTGCATGATTTCTATATCCGCAATTTATGTTTGCATGAATTTTTGTTTCAGTTCAATATAATTACTTATGCATATTCATGCATTGTTATTAGTTAGCCTAAGACCGTCTATGTATGCTTATTAATTAATATCGCTTCTTTATGCATGCTTATAAGTTGTATCCGCAATTTTATGCATCTTAATTCATCATTCTCCGTACTTTTACGCATCCTTATTAAGTTGTTTCAGAATCATCAATGCGCCAATAATTGGTTCAAACCAATTATCCACTCTTTATGTGTGAAAATTATAAATAGAAGTCGAACCCAAGTAAAATCACAAGTACTGTGATGGATTCGATGTAAAAAAACTTCGTGTTTTCTGTCATTAGGAAGTTCATCTGTTTGTAGCGAATGAGTAGGAACATATACTAAGAATCTCGTTTGAGCATAGTGGCACCCTACCGACTGCATATACATTCAGGTTGACGGATCCGATTATTCGGTGGCCTAATACAGTAGTCTTTAATCTTTATCACAACTTGTCCAATATTTTATTTTATTTTTAAATAATAAAATAATGGTCTTTTTACAAAAAAATGACCATATATATTTTTACTCTTTATATTTTGTCGTANTTTTAAATAATAAAATAATGGTCTTTTTACAAAAAAATGACCATATATATTTTTACTCTTTATATTTTGTCGTTTACGACAATATTTATTATTGAATTTTATTTTATTTATTAAAATTCTATTAGAATTATAACCGAGGCTTCAAAAATTTTGTCCCATATATACAAATGTGACTCAATAAACACTCGAAATGAATAAAAAGATATAGAAATAAACCTTTTTGTTTTAAAATTCATATTATTTGTTTTTATATTTTTAAAACAATTTTATGTAAGAAACCTATCGATTACAAATTTGTATAAAAGTTATATTTTGGCCACTTAAAAGAAGTCATTATATTGCAATAAGCGAAAGAGTAGGGAACAAAGTACAACAAAATAATTAAATAATATAAATATTTTATTTTTATTTTTAATTTATTTTACATACATTTCATAATGTCTGATTTTGATTTTGGTCATTTCATTTCCGCATATCTTATTAGAACATTTTTTTGAAAATTTTTATATTAGATTTTCTTCACATTTTTATTTTGTAAAAATTCCATTTATCGGTGTATTTTATTGTTTAAAAGTATATAAACTGTATTTTATTAATAATTTTTATTTACTTTTGTCGTATTTTGGGTTTTTGGTAGTAAGTTAGATGCATTATCTACTTTGACTAAAGCTTGGTGCTTATTTCCGGAAATGACTAGTCATTATCGATAATAACTAGTTATTTCTGGTAATGACTAAGTTATCCACATTGACCGCAAAATATACACATTAAATGGATAGGGTCGGTTTGGTAATCACCAGAAGAAATATGACAAAATCACATCAGATAGATTGTATAAAAGGATAATATGGTGGAAAGGAATTTGAATCAGATTGGTTTTTATATCCCGGGGGAAAACCATCAAAACACACAGAAAAAGTATCAAAATAGTTTTATTTTCATCTTGGGATGATTATCCCTAGAATCTTCTGATTCCCACAGGCTCCACACCACCTGGAGTATAATACTCCTTGCTATGTTCGCACATCCTCAGGAAGGGGTTATAGGGGAACCTGTCCCGCCACATGAACTCATCCAAATATTCCTTTTTGTGGCCCCTGTCAAGGCCCTTCGGATCAGGTCGGTTTGGTGATCACCGTGATCATGAAACCGACCTGATCCCATTAAATTATTAGAGGTTTTACCCTCTTGGTCCAATATGTTTATTTATAAAAGAGTCTTGCCTTTTTGGGGAGAGAACTTTTTCTTTGATAAAGCGGTCAAGGATTAACTTTATCTGAAAACTCAGTTTCAAAAAAAGCCTGCGCGCATTTTAACTTAAAAAATACATAAATTATACACCTAGGCTAAGAAAATTGAATCATAAATTAGATTTGCATATTATAGTTAATCGCAAATCTTGAAAATCTTTTTTATAAATTATAAAATAGCCATTGATACCACTTTATATAAACATATATAATGTACAAACTATTATTGATATATATGAAGCGGTTTTTAAGAACTATGCTAGCAGACATGATCGTAAAAATCCAACAAATGATACTAAAGTAAAAGAAGTTAAAAAATTTAAAAAGTTTGAGAACATTAAATCAGAATCATATGCTATTCCTGGAGTTTGGGGTTATTTTTATAAAACTTTGTTTTCTTATTTCTATGTTACCAAAGTAAAATTTCCATTTTGTTATTAGGGCTTTCCGAACAAAGAGGCACTCGAAAAAATTTAAACAAAAAATTTACTATAAAAGATATAAAGTTAAAAATTAGCATGTTTATAGATACGAACCTTCTGCATCTACTAAACTTCTCCATCTTTCGGGTAACTTCTGGATACCATTCATAAAACGTTTAGCATTAAGCTCCTGAATTGCACTTTCTAACTGAATTTCTAGTTCATATCAATCATCATAAATGTTTTCCTTTAACTTTTTCTTTAATTTCCCAAAACAATTGAAATCAGGTGTGCTAATATCAGGGCTATAGGGAGAATGATCCCAAACCCGAATATTTTCATCAATAAAATACTGCTTTATAAGATTTGATTTATGTGGCCTAGCATTATCATGTAATATTATAGGCACCTTGAATTTCTTATCATGTAATTATTTGTTAATAATTCAATTAGGAAGTTCTTATAGACATCTGAAGTTACAGTCTCTTTAGGAGCACAGAGCTTCCAATAAGCAACACTTTGAAAATCCATTGCTAATATTAGCATTCTATTTCTTTCATATTTAGATTGAAGTACAAATTCAGGTGGGTTTTCATTTTTATTTCTCCAAGATCGAATCTAGTCACGTTGGGGTTGCATGTATAAAGACACCCAAGTTTCATCTATTGCCAAAATTCGATTAGTTAAGTTATTNGTTAATTAAGTTATTTTGTCTTGATAAGAGTTGCATATTGTTTTTACATGCTAACACTCTATGTTCTCTTTGTTCATCCGTGAGAAAATGAGGTACCCATTTACTTGATAATTTTTTTCATTTGTAAATCTTCTGTTAAATATCGAAATACTGTTGTTTTCCTACAATTCACCTGCATGGAAAGTTTGAGGCAAAACCATGTTCTACTTTGTGCCAACAATTCTTTAATTTTATCTATTACATTTTCTTTCTTCGAGACATCACTTGTATCGCCTCCTCGGCTATCTTCGACCATATTTTAGCCTCTCTTAAGCTTAGTAACTAAAAGTTTGACTGTATTTGGTTTATAGGCACTATTTCAAACTAATCCGACTAATTCTTTATGAATTATCCCAGAACTGTGACCCAGGATAACGCCAAATTTGATGAAAATCCGCTGTTCTTTATCTGAAATTGAATCTTTTAATTTTTGCAAGCTATTCATGATAATATTCAAAATACAATTATTTATGAATAAAGCTTGTAGTATATATAAATTAATTTAAAAGTCTTGGTATTATTAGTATATTATTAAAGACGTAATTAAACAAAATTTGAGTGTCTCTTTGCGCGGAACGCCTTAATATTTCTTTCAATACAATTACTTTTAATAAACGAGTATGGATATCATAGCCTTTTAGTCATTAGATTTTTTCAATTAAAATATTTAAAAATACATCTTTTCTATGGTAATGTTTTTATCTTTTAATTTATTGTTTTTTCAAATTTGGAGAACATGATTTATATGGCACTTTATTTTCGTTCAGAGTAGTCCTTTTTTGATTCTTTGCTTAATTCAACCAAATTTTTAATGAATTTAGATTATTCTCACTCTTAACCAACCAATTATTTAACAAGTAAAATGGGGACTATTCTGAAAGAAAATAAAGAGCCATGTTTATGTACATTCTGCGAAACATCCCCATTTAATAAAATTATTTTAGAAAGAGAAAGTTCTCCTAACTAATTTTGAGTTATATCTGTTTTATAGACCAAGATAGGCTCTGTTAATTTACAATTTCACCTTTATTTTGATCGACTTTAGCCTGTCTTCTAAAAAAGGCGAGCAACAGAATAACAGTTTTTAAAAGGAATGATCCAAGACACTACGAAAATAAAAGAATCAGAAAATCTAATAATCACAAACCCTTCAAAAGCATTTGAAACCAGAGTGTGGTAAGATAGAATGCTAACAGGGACGGTGCTATTATGACTTAGTCATATGAAAGAAACTTTTTAAAGGAATTATAATGTATTTGGTTGATAAAATGAGTAACTTCTTGAAGAAAATGTATTATTATGGTTGAAAAGTTTTAATAATTATATAAAAAAGCTATTTTTGTTGATAAAAGTAAAAAAAGTTCTACTTATATTTCAACCAAAGGATCTTTGAATATTTTATTTCCAACTATTTCAACCAAAAAATTATGTTTTCTTTAAAAATTTCCTTCCATATATCAAAAAAATTTTAATGTACATTGAACAAAAAAGTAACTTTAATGTATATATATTAAAGGTTTTGATATTATACATTGTTTATAATCATAATGATTAAAAATTTTGCATCAAGTTGGTCGTTTTGGGGCAAGAGAGTAAAATACGGGTCTAAATCTACTGATTTTGACCGTAAGTTGGCGTGTTTTAGGATTAAGTAGCTGGTTTTCAAAGGCAAATCAAATTTTTACACATATTTTGACCAAACTGTGGTACTAATGTATAGTCTTAGTTGTAAAAAAATTTGCCGTTTGGGAATTTCCATAACCACGTCATTATTTGAAACTATTCAAATTATAAAGTTCATTGTAGGTTAATAAAATTTTGGATCATATACATTATCTGACACCCATATGGGTTATGTACGTTATGACACCTGAGCAAAAGATACTCTAGAAGAGAAAATTTATCATTTATAGAACCATGAATGTTACGAAAAGAGATATGGAATGGATTTTTTTGATAGATCATCTAGAAAATTGAAGGTAGCCAACAATGATTTATTGGGCTTTCATCATGCAAATGAGGTGTGCCAGTATGTTCCTGCGCACACTATCCTTCCACATAAGCTCATTAAGGAAAGAAAGAAGCTCATCCCCTTCATCTTCCGTATCTTTGACTTTATTTTTCTCCAACAAGGCTCAATATGTTTAGTGTGCACTCCGTTTCTGGATCGACAAGATGTAGAAAATGATTCACACTACCATGTTCAAATCCCAATTTCTCACTGATTTGTCTATATGCAGCCACTTATCGCAATGGATAATGGTTCCAGGCTTACAGAAACGTGAGATTATAGGAAATAGTGTCTCCGAAGATCGATCTGGTACAGCCTCCACATGAAATCTCGCTGGTATCTGTTATTCTAAACACCCAATTCTGTGTCTTTGGAGATCTGCCTTGATTGCCCTTACGGTTATAACAGAAGAGACTCTCATCAATCTGGCACACCACACCAGGCCTACAAAGTCGGATGGGATCTATGAATAGATATTGAGTTGTTAAAATACGCAATGTATTATAAACCCCTTTTACACATCTTCTATCAATCCCATACCTGTTCGCGGCATCATATACTTGGACCGAAGCACTCCACATCAACACAAGAGTCCACACATCTGCTAAGGATAATCGAAAAGAAGCAAAATAGGAACCTGTTCTTATGCTCAACACAGTTTCTCTCTTTGAACAACCCGCATTGTAACACACCTATGCTACGCCATCAACATGTCCTTTTCGTTCCCTCTCAACTATTTTTACCCTACAATGCATACACTTTGCTGTTTGTTTTAGCAGCTCCTTTGCACGGAGAATTGCAATAACTTCTCTAACTGTCATGTTTCTTATCGACAGTAACTTCTCAATCCTAGATGTTCTGTTTGCGATAGGGATTAAAATCCTTAAAAATTTCATTACGTTATCTGACACCTGGGTTTCAGATAATGTATATGATCCGAAAATTTATTGCTATTAATTAAAAGGCACTTAAAATATTAGCCAAGAACTTTTACTTTCTATCTGAGTAATTAATCAAAGCTTTTTATTGTTCTTTTCAATAAAAGATACCGATTAATATCACATTTAAGATGACTAATAACTCAAATGAAGACATTCTTTTATATACCATTGTTGTTGAGTAGCACCCAATCTAAAACTTATGGCTCTTTTTCCAAAGAAAGAGGAATTCAATATTCCAAAGAATATGATAGTGATATTTAGATAATCAAAAAAGTGGACTAATATCTGTATAAAGTGCAAATGGAAAATCCTTTAAAAGTCATCAAAGAAACATTTTACGATGCTAAAGATAAATTCAAAAGTTTGATAAGATTATTAAAGAAAGGAATGCCTTCTTCGCACCTAAACTTGATAAGATCTTATTGTTCATCAGAAAAATTCCAATTTTGGTAGTAAAGATTAAGGTGGCATTGGAGAAGAGATTTTATAGGCACCCGGAAGATAGAGAATAAATTTATAAGAATTTGAGATTTATTTCCGAAAAGAATCCTCTTTTCTTTGGAAAAACAATCTTAGCTTTCTTTGGTACTTTAGATTCAGATTATTAACTTTTATTAAAGACAGTTTCTTTTTTTAAATAGATAACTTAAAGGTATAATCATACATGAATAAATTTAAAGCATTGAAACTTATGTTTTTATTTACTAAAAACTTCAATTATTTTCAAAAACTCAAAAGGTTTAATGCCAAGAACAAAAATCTACTCCACAGCTTTTGTATCTGTTCTTACTGTTACTATAGATCCTTTTTTTTCCCCTTCCCATTTGAACTTTGTATTTATGCCATGATCTCTCATAGTCCCTATCTTGCTGCGTTATAGACAAAGATTCCATCAAAGAATTTATAAATAACAATAATTTAATACTGTACATTAGTATCATATAACCATGATATTCATTTCCCTATTTTATATTTTGATTATTACCTTGATTTATTCATTTAATACCAAGTATCACATTGATATAATTTTTAGAATTTATAATAAAACCTTTATATGCTGAAAGTAAAATAAGAAATATATACACATATTCAAGTTAATATATAACATTATATGGTTTATCTATTAACGAAAAGATTAGCCATCCATACTTCGTTTAAATATTTTGCGAAAATTAGGCCAAATAAAACAACACAAGTATTAGATATTTATTAAATTGATTAATATGGGATTCTCAATCGTTTTATTAATCTGTATTAATATAATGTTATTTTAGACTTGCGCATTACTTTAGCGGATTAATAAGAAAACACAATAATCTTCTAAGGAGCGTAGTTAAGAAAACAATAAAAATATATACATTTATTTAGATAGAGAAAAGTGGTATCTATTCTCTTTGTTGTTTAAAAACGTTTAATCACAATGTAAAATCCAAATTGATTTTTGGACGAAGCATGTGCAATATTTTTCCAATTATAATAAAATCTTTATTAGATTATATTTCAAAATATAGACTCTAAATGAATGTCACATATAACTCTATTTTACTTAACTATGTATATCCATTTTTATTGATCAGAATAAGGTATACAACTGATCTCACGAGGAGAAAATTCGAAAACACTCTGAAGAGAAAATATTTAGATAATATACCAACATTAATAATTTTATCAGTTATAGATTATTTTTTGGTAAACAAAGTTCAGTTAACTTTGTTTACTCCACAATACAGGGTTTTTCAATTGAATAGTCGCATATTTTCTTACTCAAAATTTTAGAATGGAAACCCTCAAAGTAATAATGACAGACCCAAAACCTTTTAGAAAAACTATACATTTAAGCTCAATACTTACGTGCAAGAAAATTGCAAGATCTATAAAGTGATATCAGAATATCTAGAATTACTTATCACTTTGGAAACTGATTATGCTAATAAACTACGAGTATTTTCAGAACGATCCATATTGAAAATCAAGAAATTAGCATTAGATAATGGTATTGATAAAAATGATGTTGCACTTTTAGGTTCCAATATTTCGAGTAAAAAGTAACCTCCAATATTTGTTTCGATTAAGCTTATTGATTGAGAATTTTGGGTTTATCATCAATCAAGGTGAGAAAATGTCAGATAATAAAGCTAGTCTGGCTAAAGGATTGAATAACATTAATAAAAATATTAATATGAATATCAAATCTACCAAAGCATCACTAGATAAGGTATTCCTTTTTTCTTATGATTAATTATTTTTTAAAAGTTCATTTCATTTGAAGAAGCTTTGTTAAATCAATATAATGACTTATTTGCGAGTTTTGAATTAGTATCACAACTAAATTTAGATGATGTTTAGATCAAAGCTAAATATGATACTAGTTTTAAAGAAATTAAACAGATAAGTGAGAGATTAGAAAAGTCTCGAAATGCTAATCAAGAGGATAAAAAAGAAAAGGAAAAGAAAGAAAAAGTAACTCTTTAACTTTGAAAAAAAAATTTAGTTAGAAAAAGCATTAGAATTAGAACGAAGCAACATTAAAACACTCAAAGTTGAACTTTTTTCGCTTAATCATTGTTAGAATTTATACTTGATCAATATTGAAGCATCAAACAAATTGAAACGAAAATTTTATGAAACTGATGTAGTTGACATCAACAATGCGAAATTAAAACTCAACAATGATAGTTTAGGATTTATGAAAAAGATGGGTATAGAATTTTCATTATATTTATACAAAAACACTTCTGATTACACACAATTCTATTCGGATCTATCGGATGCATTCCATTCTATTGATGTTAAAGAAACTAATAAGGTCTGTTTTATTAATACAGTTAAAGATGAGTTTAAAGTGCCTAATGATTTAGAATTTCCAACCGTTGTAGATGAAGAAGAGGTAACCCCACTACTCATAAATTGGGGTTTTTATAGGCGGAATATTGTGTTGAAGATGATGCATTACTAAAAATGTTCTCTGAATGGAACAGTTTGAATCAAACCATCTCTAATGAAATTTATCCTAAAATGCAAATATTGATGGATGATTTAGAGAAACTTGATACCAACCAAAAAGCGTTTGATCAAATCGGCTTTGATTTAGATTATATAACTAGGAGGGAAAATCTGTGGACATTATGGCGGAAATGGATCTTAGAACAGAATGTTTTATTATTGAAACAAACCAAGCTGGAACTAACTCAAATCCTAATTAAAGATATTATCCCTGAATGTCAATTACATAAATTTAAACTCAATCTCAGTTCTACTACATGTCGTGTTTGTTTAGATAATATTGGTCGTATCATTAGGCCCGGATCGAAGTGTAATGGTATTTACCCTTCTCAACTAGACATTGATGTTTTATTTGGTTTAGATTGTGATTATGTCTGTCATGTGAAATGTAAGCAACTTGCGTTACCGGATTGCCCCAAGAACAAAACCCCTAAATGCTGCAAACAAATATATGAGATATTTCGATTCGAAAGTATCCCCTTCCTAATAAGTTTGAGTTTAGATAAGTATTTGGAATCAAATTATTTGTGGACTACTGAACCTAATATTGAGCCTGCCTCAGTTGATGATGATAACCCTTTCTTTGATAGTGAGTCTATCAGTTCATCAATTGGTGTTATGGCTGAATCTGAAGAACCTAACATTACAGAAACTACAAAGATGGGTAAATCTTTATTATTTTTTTTGTTAGCTGTTGCATTGTTTGATTTTAAATCTACTAATGAAGATGAGCTGTTTTTAACGGAAGGTGATATTATTAAAGTGTTGGAATCCGATGATCCTGATTGGTGGAAAGGTATTCTTTTCGATGTGTATTTTTTAGGTGAATCTAAAGGTGTTGTTGGATTTTTCCCTCGAGAATTCGTTGAATTTAAACAATAAAAATTCCTCTCATTTAAGTTCGTATTATGTGTGATTTCATAGATTTTCGTGAAACAATCATTTTATTATACCTTTTAAAATTTTTCATTGAGATTTTCTGTACTGGGGTAAATCATCAAGAAACAAGAAATTTTTTAGATGAAAACCAAACCAATAATAATTCTAGGACTAATAAGTCAAATAATAAGCCAAGATAAAGTTGATCCTAACGAAATAATCTACACAGTGAACATAACTGATATTTTAGTACCTAAAGTAGTTCTCAATGGTAAATCTTTCGATCTAATCCTAACTCTGAACTCAAGCCATGGTATACTACCCTATGCAATTAAATTTATAGCTAAATATACTGATACACTAAAGTATCAAATAAAAGAATATGATAATAAAGCTACTTGTACTACTGTAAACTCATTTGATTCAAAATTGAAAATTGATAAAGAAACTATTAAAGAGATAGAAAATCCAGCTTACCTAAGGATGATCAAAATAAATGCTGAATTTGAGACTTCATCCTGGCATAAGTCGTTCACCTTGGTTATTTGTGATGATAGATCGAAGGTTGTAGATTATCAACAAGAATCGCTAATCATGTTACCTGATTTTATAACCATAATACCGATATTAGTTTTATTAATCCTTTCATTTCTACTACGTAATGCGCTATTATCTCTGAGTATCGGATTATATATGATGAGTATCTTCATCACCGGAAATCCTTACCATGCCTTTCTATTAATTGGAGAGTATTTGGTTAGTGTTATGTCAGATAAAGATTATATAAAAATCATCTATATAATCTTTTTCATATATGGTCTAATAGCTTTGGTTCAGAAGAGTGGCGGCGCAGAAGGCTTGACTAATTTAATTAGGAAATGGGCTATTACTAAAAGAAAAACGATGATTATCACTTATTTCTTCGGTATGTTCATGTTTATCGATGGTATCCTTCTGATTAATTTTGTTTTTGGTGGAATTAGATTTCTTCAGCATTATGGTAGTCGGATCGAATATGATGAAATTATCCGATTCTCATTTTATAAGTCGAGAGAAATTAGCCTTAGTTGTACATGTAACATCATCACCCGTATCGTCTGTTTGGATCTTAAGTAGTTTGATTGGCTTCGAATTATGATTAATCAAAAAACAAATCTCGGATAAGCTGAAAGAGAATTTCTTCACTTATTATTTACATGGATTGAAATCATTTTATTTCCCAATTTTGGTTAATTTGTTTCTGATATTATTGATTTTATTACAATCCGATTTCGGTCCTATGTTAAAGGCTGAACGTAGAGCTTTGTTTTTAGAAAAAGTGTCCAATGATTCAGACCCTTTATCTCAAACAATGGATCACTCAACAAATGCAGAAAAGGCCACCGAAGAAGAGGAGGTTAAGAAACAAGAATGGTATAACGCGGTTGCTCCCCTTGGTATTCTGATCTTGTCAGTGTTTATTGCTTTTTTCACTTGTTGATTGTTCAGCATGAAAAGCTTCTTCAAGATCCCAAACGCAAATTATCAGATAAGAATTTGTATACATCAGTATCCGAAGTGAATATAATCGATATCTTACTCTACTCCACCTTACTCACTCTATTATTGACAATCATGCTCTATTGTTTACAAAAATTGATGATGTTATTCGAGGCGATTGGGACGTTCTTGGGCATTCAGGATATATTAGAAACGTTTTTTATCTTAATCTTCGCATGGTCTATAGGATAAGCTATCAATGACTTAAATACATCTACTTTTCTAGAATCGATCTTGGCAAATGAAATGAGACGTTATCTACCAACTTTGGCCTTCTTAATCGGTTCTATAATATCTTTTTCGACTGGGACATCTTGGGGTACTGCATCTATTATGTTTCCTCTTATTATGCCTATTTGTGTTAAAATCGATGATCCAGAGGAATGTAAGATGATCTTCTCTGCTTGTATTGGCGCTATTATGTCGGCTTCGGTCTTTGGTGACCTCTGCAGCCCTATTAGTGGTACTACGGCTTTAACGGTTTCCACAGTTAAATGCTCTAATAAAGATCATATCATGTCGCAATTGCCATATGGTTTGTTGGTTGCATTTACGTGTCTGATCATTGGGTATCTGCCTGGCAGTATTAATCCATATTATTATCATTGTGGTTGTGGTTTGGTGGGTTCGTTGATGTTTTTGATGCTGTTTAGTTACTTTTTTACAGCCAAGATTGATTCTAATCATGTCCCGTTTTGGGATAGGTTGCTTGGTTCCATCTTTGCTAGATTTAAATCAGCTAAAGAGTCTGAAGAACTTCTTGATGAAGACGATAAATCATCTATTTAATAATTTCCTTTTAGAATTTATTTGATGTACATTTTTTAGTCTATTAATGTCTTGTTTAAAATATACGTGCAAAAGCTGTATTTCTAAAAACATTAGATAAATATATAGGTATAGAATGAAATTTTTATGGAATCAATCTCATTCAATGGTCATGAGATCTTTACTAAAATATCTAGAGACATGAAAATAACTTTTCAATAGTGACATTACTTATTAAACATAATTTATATTCTTTAACTTTTTATCAATAATCAAAACCTTGAGCCCATTTCACTAAAAACATACCAAATCTTCAAGAAATTTTATATAAGGAAAATCCAAATTTCAATAAAATGACCAAGTGGCCTTGATGAAAAATCGCGCTCGAAAAAGTATAAATAAGTCGCCAACTAAGCTCAGAATTTCAATCAAAATAGCGAACTACAAAATGTAAAACAAGCAAATAGGATGATACTAACCTACTACTAATGAAGCAGACTATGAATTAATCACATTCTAAATTGATTAATATTTTATGAATCAGTAAAGCATTACTTCTTAGCTCTATATAGTCCGTTTCAAAAACATAAAAGATGGTAACGTTCTTAATTTACATAAAAAATAAATGATATTGATAAAAGTTATTTATCTATAAATATTTTAATTATAAATTACAGGGTTGTGCAAGTTTATATACCCACGTGTGCAATTTTATATACCCCTCTGTGCAAATTTATACCCACGTGTGAAATTTTATATACCCATTAAATAAATTTTCTACTTTTAACTAACTTCAGCCTTGAAATTGTAAAAATTCATCTGATGGACTAATTGTTAACCAAACAAGTCCAAACAATTCTCCTTTATCCCTTAATTTATTTAGTGATGATCATTTGTTGATATAAACAAATAGGAATATACCTGACAGGTATAAATAAGGCTATTTTTCTTTTATAATTACACCTTTATTTTTAATACTTTTACTTCCCCTGAAAAATCCTACAGAAATGGTCAGGAAAGAGAGAAAGACAATCTCTAAAGAGAGTATGACCTTGTAGCCATAATGATATAGGCCGAGAATTACAAAATAAAAAATATAGCGAATGCCTTACAGCTTGATGGAAAGACTGTAAGTACTATTATCAAAAATATTGTAAATGGGGAAGCTTTTGTCTCAGAGGTGACAAAAGAAAGGCATCTTGTGTCCAAAGAAACGCAATCTTTTCTCTTGTTGACCAGGCTATATTCAATACAGTTTCTTGCAATAACTCATATATTCAAGATGAGGTAAAGGAAGTTGTTCAAAGTCAATATCAGACTCAGGTTTCGAGATCTACCGTGTCTAGAAAGCTAAAAAGCATAAAAATAACTCGAAAGAGATTAACACTTGTGCCTGAGGAACGAAACACAGTTGAGAGATTGAATGCTAGGGCTATTTATGCAACCGAAATGGGAAGAGTCTCAGACGAAAATCTCGTTTTTCTAGATGAAACAGGCTTTAATCTGCACACAAGAAGAAGATATGGATATTCTCTTGAGAACACAAAGGCCTATATCACTGTTCCAACTAATAGGAACATCAATAAGAGTCTGATGTGTGCTATCAATATTCATGGCGTTGTTGCGTATGAACAGGGTGGGTACATTTAAATCAGCGACTTTTATTGAATTTATCCGCAACAAGTTGGACCCTTACTTCGCATCCCATTCTAATTCTATTCTTGTGATGGATAATGCTGCGATCCACAAATCTTCCGAGGTTTTGAGTGTATTACGAGAAAACAACATTGTTTTTAAATTTCTGGTTCCATATTCGCCAGAGTTGAATCAGATAGAAGAATTTTTTCTATGCTCAAGGCGAAATATCATAGTTTGAGAATTGTTAATCCCGAACATACAATTGAAGAATTGTTAGATCTAGTTCTATCATCAGAAAACAATTATTCGAGTCAATTTGAGGGATTTTATAGGAACATAAGAGAATGGTTGGAAAGAGCTAGGAGAAGAAATAATTTCATTTAATATTAAATTTTCTTCAATATATATTTTTTATCATTCGCTTTTATCAAAAACACTTGACAAGTATATAAATCTGTACAGATGGGTATATAAAATTGCACACGCGGGTATATAAACTTGCACAGATGGGTATATAAAATTGCACAACCCTGTAAATTATTTTTATTCTTAAAAAGGTTATTATTTGTAAACAATTATTTCTTTAAAAGTCAAATTTATGAAAATCACCGTCCCAAAAAGATAGAGGATGGTTTTGAATTTCCAAATAAAATGAAGGAAATAAAAGCTAATTTATTAAAAATTGTCCATTATTGTTGTATATCTTTGAAATTCTTTTAGGGATTGAATGGTATAAATTTTGTATTTGTATTTGCGGTATTAATTTCCATTCCGTTTGAATTGCTTGCCAAAGCTCTTCTATTTCATTATATTGCCTACCATTAGCGTAAACTCTCCTACTAAGGATCGCCCAGACATTTTCAATTATATTGACGTCTGGAGAGTATGATGGCCAAGAGAGAAGTCCTATTCCTTTGCTCTTAATCCAATTTGAAGTTGACGCACTCTTGTGGATTGAAGTATTATAATGCTGAAATAAGTATCCTCGACCACCGATTTGAAGTCCAACAGGTTTTAAGTGATTTTTTACGACTTCATGATAATCCAAAGAATTCAATTTTCCGACTCGTATAATATCGGTTTTGATATGGTATCCTATAGCTGCCCAGATCATTAAATTTCCGCCTCCAAAATTCCTAGAAAAACAAGTCTTCTTATCATTTTCAATATGATGCTAATAATATTTATAACCACCAGGACCATCTAAATTAAACTTCTTTTCGTCAGAAAAGACGACTTTCTGCCAATTTTTGCCCATGTCAAGATGACTTTCGGCCCATTTTTCTCTGGCTATAAAATGTTCAACTTTGTAAGGAGGCGAATGAACCAAATTTATGTACTGTAGCTCATTGCATTTGTTAACGAACCTCCAAATTGTTTTTTTTGATGCATCCAATTTTAAAGAATCTGTTACTTTTAATAGACTTGCTAGTAATTTTTTAAATTCATCTATAATAGAGCTTTTTTCTCTTTGTGTAAGAGCTACAGATCTACCTGGTGATTTTTTGGTGCCATAACTGCTTGGATTCTTTAAAAAATTGTCTACTACATTCAAAGACCTGTTTATTATTATTGATATATATTTTCTGTTTATCCCACATTCATAATAAGTTAGTATTCTTGTCTTCTATTCTTCGGACAATCTTTTGTTATAATTGTTGTTTATCATGGTTTTTTTGAATATTAAGAAATGATATATGTTTTATACTAATTAGTTACAAACATTTGAAATTTTATTATTTTTTATTATGCTTATTTATTTTTATTTACAAATAATGTGCCATCTTCTATCTTTTTGGGACGGTGATTTTCATAAATTTGACTTTTAAAGAAATAATTGTTTACAAATAATAACCTTTTTAAGCATAAAAACAATTTAATTTATAATTAAAATAATTATAAATAAATAACTTTTATCAATATCATTTGTTTTTTATGTTTTTGAAACGGACTAGTGTATGTGGAAAAAAATTTCAGTATTTTTTCATTTGCCCATAACTTTCTGGAAAAAAAAACTATACAATAACAATTAATTAGGAATAATTCGCAGTTATTTTTTTATAAAATGAAATATTTTTTTCGAAAGCAATTAAAAATGGTAGGAGTAATGGCGTTAAAAGCATTAGAAAAACGGAAATTAATTTCAGATGATTTGGGCATCAATCCTGGAAAAAGAACAAAATTCCATTTTTTGATAAGGAGTTAAATCCACCATGTGCTCCTAGACTTCGCCCAATCGAAGACTTTTGATCAGTAATTAAAAGTAGGATCTATTCTGGTGGGTTTACTGCAAAAATTCACGGAATTTTAATAAAAAGAATCACTAAAATTCTCCGAGAAGTTGAGAATGTCTTGTTCAAAAAGCTCATGGAAAGAGTTCCAGCATTAGTGAGAAAAGCTGCTCGGGATGGATTAGATAGTTTAAATTAATAACACTAGGACAAATTTTTAGGATATTTATTAAATTATCTTTATTATGCAATAATTATTGTATAAAATCGATTATTTTTCATAGAGTTATGCATAAAAAATGAAGTTACTGCAATTTTATTTCCGCATTCGCTATATTTTTCATTGGAAAGAAATTTATTCCCTGCAATTCTTGATGACCCTTTAATGATAATCTTAGATGAATAAAAAATTATTTAATATTTTTATTTTAACCTAAAAATATCTGCTTTAAGATTTTGTCAATTTTTGTTCTAACTTCTAATATGCGAAATACAGTAGTTAAATTCCAATTTATGGTTTCAAAAATTGAAAGAATAACGCAAATCCTGGATAAATATATTTAAAATACTATACTTTTTAAATAACTACAATAAATTTTAAGTTAATATTCAGAAGGGCTTGGTGGCATATAGTACATTTCTTTTAAATCTTGGTCCAAATCATTAGGATTATATAATTCGTCTGAACCTTTCTCCGCATTTTTTATAACCTTATCTACCTCATTTTCACTCATTCCATGCTTATTGGTAAGATGAGAAGTAAACCAAAACTTGGTGTTAAAGCTTTTATAACAGTTATTATAAGGGCATTGATAGATAGAAACGTAGCTACTTAAATTGTATTGAGGATTGCCTTCGATCTTATTAACCAAAGTTTGTCTATCGAGTTCCTCTTTTCTCAAGTGCATTTTAGCATGTCTAATATGCTCATCGGATCTTGAGAAAGACTTTCCACAGCCCTCCAGAAAGCAAACAAATGGCTTATCGTTGTCGTGGATTTTTATGTGTCTATGTAAATGTTCTTTACGTTTGAATTCGAAATGACATATATGACATTCGAATTTCTCTTCTTTATTGATGATGAAATCTATGTCGTGCTTGTTTTTCATATTTTCAGAAATATTTTCTTGTTTCTCTTATTATTTATAGTTCTAATTATAGAAACAAAAGCAAAGTTCGTAACTAGTTAATCTATGAAATTTACGCAGCAAAATGTCTCTTAAAAAGAGTGATTATCTGAATCAGATTTAATAAGCTCAACTTTATATCTTATTAGTATGAAGAAATGTTGCATGCGTGGAGAGGTTTATGTATTTGTTTGTTATTTTGCAATAGTTCATCTCAAAGCCAGATTAAAAAGAAATAAATCTTTCCAAGTACGCAGTAGAATATCATATATGGCACAAAATTTTTGAAGCCTCGGTTATAATTCTAGAATATTAGTGCATCATAGTGAAAATACGTT
>NIPM01001499.1:0-14249 GCA_002738285.1 Holacanthella duospinosa
GAAACAAAATTTAAAGTTATTTGAGAATCCAATTTCCTTTTCTTAACATTTTCCTTTTCAACCATTATAGCAGGATGTATATTAATTAAGTGACCTTTCAATGAATTGGTTCCTATTTTAACTTGATCGTACTTATATTCTTTAAGGCACATTTTACAATTAGGGTTTTTATTAGGAATATCTATATAATAAAAATCAGTATAGGTTGAGTTTTCATTAATAATTGATAATATTACGCCGTTTAACGCAAAGAGGTAAAGGAAAAAATTTAAATAACAAATTTATTATGAGATATAAAAAGATGACACTTTGTAGTTTTTATATATAAACTTTCTAATTTTAGTACATCGCTCCATCTTTCAGCTAGCTGCTAAATACCATTAATATGACCCTTTATATTAAGTTCCTAGATAATACTCTCTAGTTGTAATTCAAACTCTTCCCATTTGTCATAAACATTTTCTCTTAACTTCCTCTTTAATTTACCAAAACAATTAAAATCAGGTGGACTTATATGTGGACTATATGGAGGATGATGCCAAGTGCGGATTTTGTTATCATCAAAAAAATCCATTGCAAGCTTTGATTTATGAGGTCTTACATTATCCTGTAAAACCATAGGATACTTGAACTTCTTGTCAGGTAGCCATTTTAGTAGATCTTCATTAATAAAGACTATATAGACTTCTGAAGTTACCGTCTCTTTAGGTGCACAAAGCTTCCAATATGCAACACCATTATAATCCATTGCTAGTATAAGCATTCATTTTTTCTGATAGTTTAATTTTGCTACACTTTGTGGTGGACTTTCGTCCTTAGTTCTCTAAAATCGAGACTGGTCACGCTGAGGTTGCATATATAAAGTAAGCCAAGTTTCATCTATAGCCAATGTTCTGTTTTTAGGGTTTTTTGTTTTGATAACTGCTCCAAATTATATCTATATGCTAATACTCTATATTCTCTTTGTTCCTGTGTGAGAAAATGAGGAACCCATTTGTTCAATAATTTCTTCATTGTAAATCTTCTGTTAAATACAGATAAACAGTAGCTTTGCTACAATTTACTAACATGGAAAGTTCGAGGCACGACCAGGCTTTACTTTGAGCAAGATATTCTTTAATTTTCTCAATTGTATTTTCTTTTATTAAATGATTACTTGTATCGCCTCCTCTAGTGTCTTCAACGCAATTTTGACCCTTATTAAACTTAGAAACCATATTTTTCACTATAATATATTTATAGGCCTTTTCTCCTATTGTTTTAACCAATTCTTTGTGTATTATTCCCGAACTGTGGCCTAGAATTACTCCAACTTTGATAAATATACGTTGTTCTTTATCGGTTATTAATTCTTTAATTTTTGTAAGTTATCCATTATAGTAATTTAAACAAATATGCTTTAAAAATAAAGCTTAATTTATAGAAAATATTATATATAAATCTTGGAACTAGATATTAATTTGCATATTTATTATTAATTAAAATTCGCTTACCTTTTTGCGTAAAACGGCATAATATATTTTCTTCACTTACCCTTCTTAATGCCATTGAAAATTTTTCAAATATAAATAAACAAAAAGAATAAAACAAAAAATTGGTCAAAAATATTAAGGCAGTAAAAAACCGAAAATATTAGACTTAAAGATATCAGGTGTCGGGTCGGGTTTGCGTCGGGGTTTTAGCATCGGGTTTCAGGTTCGGGTCGGGTTCGGGTCATACCCCAGGATGTAGGTATAAAATATAAATAACTTAGTAAGCATGTGCAAAAGCATCGTATCCTTTTCTTTAATTAAAAAATTATCATGGCATACTCTGTTCAAAAAGTTGTTAATCTTTTTGATATATGGCACTTTATTTTCGTTCAGAGTAGTCCCCATTTTACTTATTAAATAATTGGTTGAACAAGAGTGAGAATAAGCTAGATTCATTAAAAATTTGGTTGAGTTAAGCAAATAATCAAAAAGGGACTACTCTGAACAAAAATAAACTCCCATATACCCCACTCTCATAAATAATACTTTTACTATGAATAAAAAATTGGAATATTGAATTATCCTCGGTAGGATTCCATGAAAGAATCCTGTGATCTTCTAGATTTACTTTGATCAGTTCATATTTACCTCTTTATTTTCGTTCAGAGTAGTCCTTTGATTAAATAATTGGTTGAACAAGAGTGAGAATATTCTAGATTTATTAAAAATTGGTTGAACTAAGAAGAGAATCAAAAATGGACTACTCTGAACGAAAATAAAGTGCCATTTCTCTTGGACAGTTGTCTGTAACGAATGAACAGATTAAGTGTGACTATTCTATCCATAAATTTCAAACCCTCGACGTTTTCTAATAAAAATACAATTCTATTTACTATTCCTATATACTTTCTAGCATTTCTGGTGTTTTTAATATTAGACAGAAACGATCTTATTCTACGAGGTGTATATGTTTTTTGGACAACATGTATCAATTCTTCTACTATTTATGCTGATAAAATAGTCATTCCTATGTATATATTTTTTTGTTTAGTCATGATGAGTGCTTTACACTTGTTCTTAAATGAGGACATTATCATTTCTCTATCTTCATTATCAAAAGACCATAGTCTACTTGGAGAATTCATAGTAGCTAAGAGTATGACTATATAGATTTTAATGAGCATTTAAAATATTTTATAAACTTTATCTTATTTTTAAAGTCAAATGTATTTAGATGTACATTTGAGCAGCCGCTTTTTGCAATTTTCAGGTATATTCTGTAAAATCGGGTCACAACTTTATATGAAAATTAATAAATATTTGCTACTTTCAGGTTATCTATATTTTTATAAACTAAGAGGGAGATCATATTTGTTGCTTTAAAGTCATGAAAATGCCAAACTATAGTGGACTTTCCAATTAGGAATGATCAGGGCTTGATTAGTATAATAAAATACTGAAAATTGGACTAACACTCTAGTTTTTATTTCAAAGGGGTTGCCCATCGTATCAAATAAGAAGCCATTCTGGCGTGATCATTAGTTCCCGACAAACTACTAAAATGTCAAATGGAGTATAAAAACAGGTAATTGTGAATATTTATAATCTAAGATATTTAATACCATAAGCCTGCTGGATAAATGCATATTTCAGATATACAAAATGAACTACAGTATTTTTACGTTTTCTGCGCAAAATATGGCACAAAATTTTTGAAGCCTCGGTTATAATTCTAGAATATTAATACATCATAGTGAAAATAGGTTGAGGAAGCAACTAAGATGGCAAGAAATATAACTAACAGATATTTTATGGATAGTAAATACATGAATTTATTTTCATTCTTACTATTTTATGCATTCAAGAAACTAAAATTCCTCGACCAATTAGAGAATAGAATTATGTTTCAAAAATTTTGTCCCATATGTGCAAAATTTTGCGCAGAAAACACGAAAAATACTGTATTTGATTTCACATAAAATAGAACCAACATAATACATTTTTATGAATATATTTACATTTTAAGAGGCCCCATGTCAATAAATAGTTCCCTGGTCTTATAAGTCCCCTTTAATTTATATAATGTATTGAAATTTTTTAAAAATGTACACAATTTCCAAAATGTGTATGATTTTGCGCAGAAAACACGAAAAATACTATAGAACTTTTGGCGATTGGAACAAAATTGATTCGTCATTTAGAATTTTAATTCGAAATGGGAGTAGCAGACGTAACAACCACATATATAACAACCGGTAGGATCCACAAATAAAAGAGGCATACGAAGAAATAAGAGCGAGTAATCGTTTATTTTATTATTAGAAAATTCTCAAACTGATTGGTATACATTTTATCACTTATTTCAAGGATGTATACCACTTACGTTAGTGAAAAAGAAGACAAATTAAGGTTGGAAGAAAAAGGTAAATATGGCATTAAAATTTTAGGCTCCGATGGACTTGAGGGTTTACTAAATCAATTGAAACCTGAAGAACCTGGATTTGCCTATTTAAAGTAAAACATTATATTTATTTCTAGATTAACTTATAAGATAGACGAGCATTCTGATAGAACTAAATTTGTTTTAATCGTGTGGTGCGGCTCAGCTGTGAAAGTAATGAGAAAAGCGAAATTGAGTGTATTCTTCATGCCATTAATATTTTAGGTCCATAAGAATGATGTCATAAAAGTTATAGCTCAATATTCTATCGATGTTCCTGCTTCTGATCGCAAAGATTTAAAAGAGTCTGATCTGGTCCAACAATTGAAAAAGGCTGGAGGTATAATATAAAATATATATTTTTAGGCGCTAACTACGATGGGTATCTTTTACATTTATATATTTTTAGTCAAGGTTAAATATTTTATCCTTTTGAATCAATCTTTATTTTATTCCATTTTTATATTGCTTTTATTTCGTTTTCCTTACTAAAAGGTTTCTTTCATAAAAATCAAAGATGGGCTTTCACAAATGAAATGTTTTTAACCATATAATTATATTTATCAAACATTAAGAACGGGTGTGTTATTATTACGAAGCAATGACTACATTTCTGGATAAATTTTGAATTTTCTGAAATTATGGAGAAGCAAAAGTTAAACACAAGAAAGAAGATTTTCACAAAAGAGTGTAATACAAAATTATAATTATTTAGTATCAACAATGATGTATGGGTACGGAGATGTTCAACAGCCAAATTACGAATCCATTAACGTTTTAGAAGATATTTTAGTAGATTTTATAACGGACACAGTATAAAACATTATTTAATATTAAGTGTATCAAAGCTGCAAAAGTTGCTCAAAAAAGAGGAAAGGTAATAGTCGACGATTTCAAATATGTTTTGAGAGATGATGATAAGAAAACAGCTAGAATTGATGAATTGTTGGTTATGAATGAAGAAATCAAAAGAGCCAAACAATTATTCGACCAAGGTGAAATAAAAAAAGAAGTCGATTGATAATAAATTTAGAGCCTTAGTATTTTTAACTCTCTACTTTTACTCCATCAATCTATTTACAGTTCGCGACACCATAAAGGAGTATTTTTGTTATTCCTGGCCTAATAAATAGTTTCATAACCTGAAATTTTAGAAATTTAAAGATTCATAAAAACCCTTTTATATTCTTATTTTTTTGCCAATTTTGTTCAATAATGTAAGAGTTTGACATTTTTTAAGGGGGATTTTTGATGATGCACGTTTAATATAAAGCTTCATAATCTGAAACTCTAGATAATAAAATAACTCAAAAGAATATTCGAACCATATTTTTTATTATTTCTTTATAATGAGTGAGGATAGAGATGAAGAACGATAAAAAAATTTAGTGTGAAGAAGCACTCGTATGGATTCAGATAATCTTAAAAATGCCAACCAAAAAAGCAAAGACATATGAGAATGGTAGATAACATAGAAACAACATTTAAAGTCGTTAAAGTGAGGCTATAAAGTGCTTTTAACGAATTTAAAAATTCAACTGTGTATCAATAAGGTTAACAAAAATTTAGATGCTTTATTGGAACATATAAAAGCGACGGAAAATGATGACGAATACGATAGCAGTAATGATGACAGTAGCTCAGACGATGAGATCTATTCAGTTTATTAAATTTATAAGTACGTCTATTTCTATTTATCATCATTTTCCTGGTGATAAATATTTCACAAAAAATAAAAATAAAAATAGCAATTAAATTTTATATTGTTAAAACCCATTTTCCTTTAAGTTTGGATTGGTTAAAATTTGCATTTATGGTTTTTGTATCACGTGAATCTTAAAGCATTAATTATTATTTTATCTTAAAAACAAATTGCGCTAGTATTGATGTAACATATTAAACTTAATGCTTTTTAAAGCTTGTTAACATGAATAGAATAAAACATACCAAAAAATTATACCTCTTTAGGGTGTCGACCACTGTAAATAGATAGGCTAATGCATAAAAATAGATAGTCGAAATAGTAAGGCTCTAAATTTATTTCAAGAACGACATTTTTTATATAACCCAGATACTTTAACTTTGTATAATTTAATAGAAGATATAAAGTCAGAAATATTATATTCAAAGAAGTTGGCTTCGAATATAGGTAATGCAGAGACTAATGAAAGAACTGATTTATAATAATAATCAATTAATGATTCGACATTATCCAACAAATAAATACAATTATAATTGAATATTAAACATAAAATATTGATTACCCTTTCATTATTTTTGATATTGTCATTTATGATCATGAATATGTCTTTAAACGATTGATTGAATTCGTCCAATTTAGATAAGAAAATGTAATCAAAATATCCTACAAATGACTTCAAATAATAAACCAGAATATCATCGATACGAGGCTGAAGCTTCGAAATTGATTCATATATTTGTAGTTTGAGACTAAATCGAAATTTATCGAGATTATTGATCAAGCCTTCAATATTTTTCATTGTATCTTTTAAGAATTTGAATTCGCTCTTTTCATATATCGAATTGAATAGATTAATGTAATTTTTTAGAATATGCATATAGGCTTTGTAACCTTCTATTGTAACCATTTGGTTGTATTTTGTAACGTTTAACAAGTTATAGCGGCCTCCATTAATCAACCTTATCTTTTTGATGCTATAACAGTTGTCAGTTTGATTGTTACAATTTATTATGTCGTTCCGAGCAAAGAGACACTCGAAAAAAATTAAATAAAAAATTTACTATAAAAGATATAAAGTTAAAAATTACTATGTTTATAGATACGAACCTTCTGCATTTATTACACTTCTCCATCTTTCGGGTAACTTCTGGATCCCATTCATAAAACCTTTAGCATTAAGCTCCTGAATTGCACTTTCTAGCTGAATTTCTAGTTCATACCAATCATCATAAATGTTTTCCTTTAACTTCCTCTTAAATTGCTCAAAACAATTGAAATCAGGTGGGCTAATAGCAGGGCTATAGGGAGGATGATCCCAAACCCGAATATTTTCATCAATAAAATACTGCTTTATAAGACTTGATTTATGCGGCTTAGCATTATCATGTAATATTATAGACACCTTGAATTTCTATCAGGTAACCATTTGTCTAATAATTCGATTAGGAAGTTTTTATAGACATCTGAAGTTACAGTCTCTTTAGGAGCACAGAGCTTCCAATAAGCAACACCTTGAAAATCCATTGCTAATATTAGAACATTCTTTTTTCATATTTAGATTGAAGTACAAATTCAGATGGGTCTCTATTCTTATTGCTCCAAGATCGAATCTGGTCACGTTGGGGTTGCATGTATAAAGACACCCAAGTTTCATCTATTGCCAAAGTTCGATTAATTAAGTTATTTTGTCTCGATAAGAGTTGCATATTATTTTTACATGCTAACACTCTATGTTCTCTTTGTTCATCCGTGAGAAAATGAGGTACCCATTTACTTGATGATTTTTTCATTTGTAGATCTTCTGTTAAATATCGAAATACTGTTGTTTACTACAATTTACCCGCATGAAAAGTGCGAGGCAAGACCATGTTCTAGTTTGGGCCAACAGTTCTTAAATTTCATCTATTACATTTTCTTTCTTCGAGAAATCACTTGTATCGCCTCCTCTGTTATTTTCGACCACATTGTAGCCTCTCTTAAGCTTAGTAACTAAACTTTTGATTGTATTTAGTTTATAGGCACTATTTCCAACTAATTATTTATAAATTATCCCAGAACTGTGTCCCAGGATTACGCCAAATCTGATGAAAATCCGCTGTTTATCTGAGATTGAATCTTTTAATTTTTGCAAGCTATTCATGATAATACTCAAAATATAATTATTTATAAATAAAGCTTGTAGTCTATATAAATTAATTTAAAAGTCATGGTATTATTAGTATATTATTAAAGGTGTAATTAAACAAAATTCCAGTGTCCCTTTGTGCGGAACGCCCTAATAAGTACAGTTAAACCAAAAAAATGAGCTTCTCAAAAAAATCAAATTTTAATGTAAATAAAAAATATTTTTAACTAATTTTAATATAAATAATTATGTTATTAAATACTTATAGTCAGTTTCAAAAAAATTAAAATAAAAAATTCTTTAAATATAAAAAAATTTATTCCAATTTGGATCAAAAAAAACTGAACGCCAGTTTAATACTTAGTATAGGAACCTTTGTTCTGTATAACCTGCATAACACGATTTGGCATACTGTTAATAAGGGTTTCGCACATGTTTTGAGGGATGTTTTCCCAAATAGAAGTCACTTCATTTTTTAAACTTTGGCGGGTTTTGAAAATATTTTCTCTAAGTTTAAACTTCATGTAAGCCCATACGTGCTCAATAGGGTTTAAATCTGGGGATTGTGAATGACAATCCATTAATTCAACGCCTTTTTCGCTCATATAGGCCTGTGTATAAGCAGCTGTATGCTTTGGATCATTATCTTGCTGGAAGACATAATGATCAAGTCCCATTTTAGCAGCAGAGGGTAGTAGATTCTTTTTAATTATGTCCACATATTGATATTTATCCATAGTTGTATCAAGAAAGACTAGTATACCTGTCCCGTAATACGATATACAACCCAAGACCATTACAGAACCGGAGCCAAATTTTAAAGTACCTGAAATATTTTTTTCATCCAATTTTTCCCCCTTTTATATATATACCTTTCTTTTACTTAAACTATTATTTAAGACAAACTTGGATTCATCGCTAAAAATTATGTTTTTGTAAAAGTTTTCATCTTCAAAACTCCAGCTTGTGCAGATCGAAAGTCTAATTTTTTATGTTTTAGTGTTAATTATGGTCTCATAAGCGGAACACAGGATAACTAACCTAAGGACTTTTATGTTCTTATTATAGTTGCCTTTGACACTGTTTTTTTATTTTTTATTAATTCTCTTAATTCAGTTGATCCCATCCTTGGTTTCTTCGAAATATGGTGATTAATAGTAGAGATATCATCTGTATTCAACTTTTTTGGTCTCCCAGACCCTACTTTTCTTTTTATAGTTCCTCTTAATCTAAAAGTTTTAAGCTTTTCTGATATTGATGATTTAGCAAACTCTACCTTCTTTGATATCTTTGACAAGTTATATCCCACATTTCTTTAAGCTAAAATCAATCCAAAAGTCAATGAATCTATTTGTTTACTCATAATATATAAATTGTTGGTTTTAAATTATTAAGCAGCCTTTTATAAATCAATTTAAAAAAGCGTTCGGTTTTTTTTGATTCAAATTGAAATTGAATTTTTTTTAATTTGATAAGCACTTAATAAAATAAAAATTTAAATAACACAATTACTTTAATTTTAATTTTTTATGATTATATCTTTATTTATTTTTTAATTTTTTATAGCTGTTCGTTTTTTTTGAAACTGACTGTATAATATATGTATATATATATTATTTAGCTAATTTAATAACAGTCTTATTTGATGAATTAAATTTTTTATGCCAAAAAAATGAGCACTTTTGAAGTTTTTCAAAATTCTAAATGGAAAAATTAAGAAAAATAGTTTTTAATTTAAATACATTATATCTACAAGAAATAGGTGCTATTATTGCACTTTCTAACATTGGAAAAACACAAGTTGAAATATCTAAAAAGTTGATGATTCCAAGAAGTACAGTAGATAGAATACTGAGAATATTGGGTAGTCGTAGCGGAAGTGATGGTGAAACCGGAAAGAAGTATTTAATAAAAATGAGTTCCTTCTTAAATAGATAAGCAGTCCTTGAATTTGCCATTTGCCTCGGTGCAATAAATGGCCTTGGGATTAATGCAGTTAGCCTCTACATTAATAATGCGCCTTGGATCATGAGAACTGACCACTCTCAACAGAGAAAATACAACGTACTTGGATTCGTTGAAAGAAAGCCTGGATCTGGAAGAAAGAAGATTTTAGAAAACAATGATATTGATGTTATAATGGATAAAATTAAAAAAATCCATTTTTGAGTGCTAATAAAATAGCAAAGGAAGTTGAGGAATTTAATGGAAAATCTGTATGTGCACAAAACATTAGAAATACAATAAATCAGAATGGTTTATTTTGGAGTTCTCCTACAAAAAAACCATATATCACATCAAAGAACAAGAAAAAACGATATGATGTTTTAAGTGAGTGGGAATATAGAGATAAGAAATACTGGGAAGATGTTATGTTTACTGATGAATGTAAATTTGTGTTATTTAACTCCAAAATACACAAAAAAGTTTGGAGGAAACCATCATCTAGATATGAAAATAACAACGTTATTCCCACCGTTAAAGTTGGAGGGAAAAGTTTGATGGTTTGAGGTTCAAAGGGAAGTAAAGGTGTAAGCGAATTAGTATTTATAGATGGGAATATGGATGCTTTAAAATATGTGAGAATCTTGTCTGAAAATCTAAGTAGCTCTAGGGCAAAAATAGGCCTTAAAATAAATTTTATATTTCAACAGGATAATGATACTAAACATACTGCTAGTGTTTCAAAGAAATTCTTTCGAAAAAGGCATATAAAGTTATTAGAATGGCCGGCGTAATCACCAGACATAAATCCAATAGAGCAGCTATGGTCGTTTATTAAACAACTTGATATTATGAAACCAAAAAACCTCACCGAAATGAAAGATATGGGAAGAAATACCTTCAACATTAACGAAGAATCTGGTGGATAGTATGTCGAAAAGAATTGAATCGATTTTAAGAGTTAAAGGTGGTAATTCAAAATATTAATAAAGTGCTCATTTTTTTGGCATATAAAATTTAATTTATCAAATAAAACTATTATTAAATTAGCTAAATAAAAAAATTATATATATTATATATATGATAAGTATTTAATAATATAATTAATTTATATTAAAATTAGTTAAAAATAATTTTTTATTTCTATTAAAATTTGATTTTTTTGAGGTGATCATTTTTTTTTGGTCCTACTGTACATTGTATAATTCTTACAAACATCACTAAATGGGACGATTGCTCCTAATAAAGCCAATAATTTTATAAAATTCATTGAATTATTTAAGTTTCGTAAATATTTTATCCAGAAAATTGTAAGTCTGATAATCAAATTAATTGGATATACTCATGGATAATGTACATAGAGAAATGTCAAAATTGGTTCAAAGCTATCTATTAACTTATTGACAAGAAAAACTACCTATCCTGTCATTTTATACACTCTTTACAACTTTTAGTGACTTTTTGTGTAAAATCAAAAGTGCAAATATTGCAATAATCAAATGGATCATCTAAAAATCACTTAAAATGTAGTCAGATCCTCTTATAAGTTTTTTGGTATCATATTTTTGCCATTGGCTCGAGATTTGATTTATAATTGAAGATCATATAGTGTTTATCTGATACAACCATGCTTTTGTCAACAAAAATGAAATTTTCGAGCTGTTTATACGAGTTTATTAAACAATTTACATAAATACATCTTTTTGTTCATTTAAGATCAAATTTTTTATTGTTGAATGTATTTATTAAAAAGATTTAATTATAAAGTTTTATATAAAGATTCCATTTTTTTATTACCATTTTCTGCCAATTTTACAAAATGAGACGTATTTTTGTGAAAATAATAATAATTTAACCCAGAAAGTTCTTTAGATAACAGTTTAGAGACATCGTAAAATTCTTTAATATTTGTGTTGATATTTCCAAGTAGACTGGAGCAGTTATGATTAAATATCAAATCCAAAGTACTTATCATCTTCTGGCTGATTTTTATGTGTATTGATTATATGAGATACCTTTTTAAAAACTGTGCTCGCTTTATCTTCTACGCCAAAATAGCCTGCATAAGGATCATCAAAATTAGTGATATATTTATATATTATCTTATCCATGCTTATCTGTAAATCAGAAATATTTTTGCAAGTTGATATTTTCTCAAGTAGAAATAATCTACTGTTTTGAAACTGTAGTTTTAAGATTTTATTAATCGAGCCAGTCAAACTTTTATATTCCGCGTTTTCGTAAATAAAGTTCATAGGATTGATAGCGAGCCTTAAAATATCATAATAGAATCTATGAGCTGATAATATAATCACTTGATTGAGGTGTATTATACTCAATATATTTTCAATGTTTTTGTGAAGTCTGTTGATGTTATTGTTTAAATTACATTCTATCTTATTTTTGCACTTAACAAGATTCTTTACATCAAAAGTTTGGATCAGGTCGGTTTCATGATCACCGTGACCACCAAACCGACTTGATCCAAAATTAGTCCTCACCTCCATTACCTAATTATGGTTTAAAATATGATACTCTCTTATTACTTTTTGATAAGTAAATTTTTGTAACCATTTTGTCTTTAATAAATGTATCTTTTAATTAAAATTAACATAGAAATATATTGTTTGAATTCACACATATTCTGATCATTTTCTCTCAGATCAATTTATATTCTCTGATTTTCGTTTACTTGAATCTTTGATGAAATGTTTATATTTCACTTGATAAACATATGAAAAAGCCCTCTTTTAAAGCAAATAGGCATACTAAGTAAATCATATAATATCAATTACTAAATAATAAATAGTTTATAAAATTTGATTATTTAATAACTGCTATTTATATCAATTGATGCGTGATTTGTTTTTGAGATTATACTTTTTGACACTATCTTCATATAGAAACACAGAAAAGCTTAAAGATCAACATCAAAAATATTGCGATATATTTCAATATATTGAAAGGAAAATGCTAAAAATTAGGTAATATAATCTCTAGATTTCCTCTTTTTTGATTTCTGTATTAATAGCTTAAAAGTCAATTAAGTTTTAGATGGAGAATATGAAGATCAACTTTAAAAAGTGCTTTTATAATGTTCGTATAAAACAACAACTTTAATTTATAACTTAGGATGACAAAATTCCTAAAGTTAAAACATATATCTTCAAATATGGCACAAAATTTTTGAAGCATAATTCTTTCATATTAGTGCATCATAGTAAAAATAGGTTGAGGAAGCAACTAAAATAGCAAGAAATATAGCTAAGAGATATTTTATGGATAGTAAAGTTGATAAATACATGAATTTATTTTCATTCTTACATTTGTGTCATATAGATAGGCATTTTATTTCTTGGATTGCTTTCAGAATATTTGGATACTTTTAGTAATATAGGACAAAATTTTCGAAAGAAGTTCTATTCTTTTCGAGAAGACAAAAAGGCTAATAAATACTTAAAATATAATAANGGACAAAATTTTCGAAAGAAGTTCTATTCTTTTCGAGAAGACAAAAAGGCTAATAAATACTTAAAATATAATAATTTACAAGTTTATTTAAAAAATAATATATATACAACAGTTTAAAATAAAAGCTAATTTAAAGATAGTGTAATATGCAGGATTAAATATCAAGAGGGAGGGTGTACTCGGCCCCTAAGCCATAAATAAGTACCCCTAAATAATCCACAGTTTTACAACTATCCGACTCGTGCCTTCAATATTTTATGTATATTATTATTAAAAAACCTCTTAATTCTTGAGGCAAAGCATCTTTTAGGTGTATACAATGTTTCTCTCGTGTCTTCTTTTGATTCATCTTTTGGTTCAACTTCCTTGTAATCCTCATTAATTCTTGTCAAATAAGAAAAGAAACAAGAACCTTTTATAAATAAGAATGACATGATCTTTTTAAGACCATTAAATTTCATTTTTTTGATAAACTTTGGTCTAGATTTTCTTTCATAAGCCTCAAAGGATACATTATTCCAGTGCCTAAATTTAAATTCATTCTCAAATGCTTCTTTTAGCTCATAAACATTATTGATTTCATATTTGTAATCAATTGTTTTAAAAACCATGCTAAGTTTGCCAAACATTCCATCTACGTCACTCTTACCATGATGCTCACCAAAAAAGTTAACGGAGATATTGAGACTGTACTTATCAGATAAATTCTTTGCATTATAAAGGAACTCTTTAGACCCAAAATGAGGACTACAATCTGTGAATACATTGACAAATTCGTATCCTAAACCCTTTAAGTGATCAACTATACGATCCAAAGCCTCAGAAGAAAATAGTGAATCATGGGATAATATTTCCGGTAATACATTCATATAATGTCTCAACACTGATCCATTATTTTTAAAGATTAAACATGCACCTAAACATGTAATCTCTCTCTTTTCGTAAAAGTCCTGGCCAACTTCATGACCACCATAAGATAACTTGAACTTTTCCTTATAGTCAAGTATAAGGATACAGGACCTGTCACTTAAATTATCTTTTAGAAGATTAAACTGTTCTTTTTGATTTTCTACCACCTGACGATGCATTTGATAT
>NIPM01001500.1:0-19422 GCA_002738285.1 Holacanthella duospinosa
GATTCGATCAAATTTTCAAAAAAACTTGACTTAATTTCAATCAAATTAGTTTTTGATGAATTAATAAGAGCGATTGCAGTAACCAAACTCGAGTTTGTACGTTGTAGTGATCTCGATAATACATTAACAATCGCTAAAATCTTGCTTATAAGCAATAAAGAAAACACCAATCCAAATGAATTAATAGTTTCTGAGATATAGCTAGCATGTAAACGCTTTTCAGGGTTATTCAAATCTTCACTTATACTGTTTAAAACATTAACAGTAGGTCTAAACATTTTTTGCAATGCTACACATGCAGAATAACGACATTACCATCTAGTATCAGAAAGATGTTTTAATCTGTTTGCTTGATTTTTCCCACTTCTTGTTTCTTATTCTTTATTTTCCAATTGCTTTTTTATATTTTTAGCCATTTCATCTCTTAGCCTATCATTATTTTTGCATGAAGAATCTATAATATTGTATAATGGTTCCATTATAACAAAGAATTTGGTAATTTCGATACTCTCTTTGCATGTTTGCATAAGAATTAGGTTAAGACAATGAGCAAAACAATTTATATGTCGAATGAGGTGATGCTGGTACCAAAGCCTAAAGTCCTTCAACTCCACCACTCATGTTTTTTGCGTCGNTATATGTCGAATGAGGTGATGCTGGTACCAAAGCCTAAAGTCCTTCAACTCCACCACTCATGTTTTTTGCGTCGTCATATCCCTGTCCTCTTATTCTTTTTGGATCCAATGAATGATTTTTTAATACTTGCATCAAATTATCATATGGGACAAAATTTTTGAAGCCTCGGTTATAATTCTAGAATATTAATGCATCATAGTGAAAATACGTTGAGGAAGCAACTAAAATAGCAAGAAATATAGCTAAGAGATATTTTATGGATAGTAAATTTGATAAATACTTGAATTTATTTTCATTCTTACTATTTTATGCATTCAAGAAACTAAAGTTCCTCGACCAATTAGAATATAATTATGTTTCAAAAATTTTGTCCCATATGGAAGGAAATTTTTGAAGAAAACATAATGTTTTGGTTGAAATAGTTGAAAATTAAATATTTAAATATCCTTTGGTTCTTTATATTCATCTTTAAAAAATAAAAATAGTTGGTTTTATCGAAAAAGCATAATTATTAAAACTTTTCAAACATAATAATACATTTTCTTCAACAATTTCCTCATTTTATCAACCAAATACATTATAATTCCTACAAAAATTTTCTTCCATATAGAGTTATTGACTTTGTATCTTTTACGTGAACTAAATCTATGAACCTCTCTACTATTTTACCGCTATTGTCAACAAATCTAACAACACATGACATCCACTCTTTTTTAGCACATCTAGCCTCATCAGCAAGTATTGAGTAATATTTTGTTGATATCTCGGTGTCGATTTCTTTTAAAACTATTTCTGATGCAGCATGTATAATATCTTTTTGAATATCTGGACTGATGTATTTTGCATTCTGGCGACTACTCTTTATTATATTACCAAATTTTTTGTCATTATCAGCTATGAATGTCAATATTTCTAAGAAATTTCCTTTATTATATGATTCTTCTGATTCATCATGTCCACGAAAAGCAAAACCTTGTAGAGCTAAAAAGATACAAGCGTTTATAAATAAATTCAATCTCTTAATATGGGCACTTTCTTGTTCCTGCTGCTGTTTTAAAAATGTGTGCTGTAAATGTGCTTCTTTATTCATCCTCTAATTCATTTTATCGACGCATAGTTTATGGTTACTTTCGTGACTTCCAATATGTTTGTTAAACACTTTACTTTTGTCCAATGCCTTATTCCAATTATCAAATCCTACATTACCTTCTTTTGATTCCTCTGGTTTTAAGCTGAACAAATAACAAGGGAAACAGAATGCTTTATCTTGACTTGGAGAAGACTCAAGCCATTCAAATCTATCAAACCAATTAGATTTAAAACGTCTTTTGGTATTATTAATACGATAAGATTCAAGTTTAGGTTGATATGGACCTTTACATATGGCTCTTTATTTTTGTTCAGAGTAGTCCCCATTTTACTTATTAAATAATTGGTTGAACAAGAGTGGGAATAATCTAGATTCATTAAAAATTTGGTTGAATTGAGAAGTGAATCAAAAATGGACTACTCTGAAGGAAAATAAAGTGCCATATATGCATCAATTACATCTTTATTCTGCCCACGTAAAGATGAAATAGGTTTTCTCAAATCAGAATCTACTTCTATAGATTCTACTAGTGTAATAGGTGATATATTTGATGGTTCCAATGTTTGTAGCAAATTTTCTGGTTCAATTACAGTAATAGAATCTTATTAGCATTTTGGTCGAACTTTAGTATTTTGCCTCCACCCAAAAAAGGAAATATTAATAATTAAATCGTGTAATTCTTATGATTTTATTATAAAGAAAAGCTTGATATTATTATTCAAAATAATCAATTGTTATAATAATCATAATGTATACATTTGAATGCATCAATAACTTTAGACCATTCTTTTCCTTTATTTTGCCTTCTTCATATATGGCACTTTATTTTCGTTCAGAGTAGTCCCCATTTTACTTATTAAATAATTGGTTGAACAAGAGTGAGAATAATCTAGATTCATTAAAAATTTGGTTGAATTAAGAAGAGAATTAAAAAGGGACACTCTGAACGAAAATAAGTGCCATATATAGATCTAGAAACTTTAATAAGCTCAGAATTTCTATCATATGGCACTAAAGTAAGTCTTTTACGAGTGATGTTCATTTCATTTAGTCTTCTGCTAACTTTTGACTGAGATAAGTTGGTTCCGATTTTTTTCATTACTTCTTTCCCTGATTTCCTCTTGTGTGCAATCTTTTTTGCACGAGATAAAGTTTAGGATTATCTGATCTTCAATGCGAGGTGTGTTTTTCCTTTGTATTGCAGCTAATTTATGTTTTTCACCAAATGATTGCAAACCTTGTCCAGATTCAATTTTTTTAGATATATTATATACGGTTTTTTCAGAAAGCTTTACTGTCTCAGAAATGTTTTTTGTTTTTACTCTATCATCCTCTAGCATATTTCTAACAATTTCAAAGATATCTTTAGTAACTGTTTTTCTGATTTTTCTTACCATATTTTAAAAGTTTAATATGATTAAACGATTTGGGATTAAATATATTGAAAAAATCATTTTTACATTTAATTAATTTTAAACTTAAATAAGAGTATAATTTTGCATAAATAAGAATATAATTGTGCATAAAATGAATATAGCTGTGAATAACCCTGTACTTTATATAATGAAAAATAGAGACTTAGATGTCTAAAAGGGCAAAAAATTCAGGGCTTTAGTTCTTATTTCCAACATCTTTTTAATTAAGAAAATAGAAAGAACACTACTAAACTCAAAATCGGTACAATTAAAATAATGATAATTTAATTGTTCTAAATCTGGCACTTTATTTTCGTTCAGAGTAGTCCCCATTTTACTTATTAAATAATTGGTTGAACAAGAGTGAGAATAATCTGGATTCATTAAAAATTTGGTTGAATTAAGAAGAGAATCAAAAAGGGACTNGGTTGAACAAGAGTGAGAATAATCTGGATTCATTAAAAATTTGGTTGAATTAAGAAGAGAATCAAAAAGGGACACTCTGAACGAAAATAAGTGCCATATATTCGCCCAAATGTGCGTCAATACCATCACTTGTTCTATTTCTGACAGGTATTCGTCTTTTTAACCCACTATTTAGTCCTTCTGCATCATTTGTACAAGCGTCGGTTTCTTTATTCACAAATTCAATAGAATGATTAACAGTTTTGTGTTTATATCCATATTCTTCTAAGTTGCTATATCCTTTCCATAAATCTGTGTGTATCGTTGTGCCAACAATAACATGTTTTTGAATTCTCGTTATTAAATTTTCAGCGCTTCTATTTTCAATCTTTGCAAAGAATATCTTACCATTTGTAAGCTTTTCTATTCCGACAAGAAGCAAATCTCCTGAAACATGATGGCCTTTATTGTATTTCCGTTTACTTAGCTTTGTTTCATTAATAGAAACAGATATTCCTTCATCACCAATAATTTCATCTTCTGGATCTAAAGCTAAAGTAACTATCTCTCTAAAATTGCGATAAAAATTACATATTGTGGTTGTAGAATGGCTAGTTAAATCAATAGCTGTTTCCACTGAAGCTTTTGCCAACCATAATTGTGCAATTTGAAAAACCTCTTTGTATGCTATTTTTACAGAATCAAAAAAAGTATACTTGTTTATGGATATTTTTATACCTCTTTTAATACAATCTCTCTTATAACATCGAAAACTTTTGGAGTCTTCGTTTCTTTTCATTGGAAATTGACAATTAATACACTTAATTTCATCATAAAATACTTTCTTCTGTAACAGAAATTGATAAGCATATTGATTATTGAGAAACATTGTATTTAATTCTTGAATTGTAGGTATTCAATCCATTTGCTTGTATTCAGAATTCATAAAATTTTAATGATTATCTTATCAAATTTTACGCGTGTAATTTCCTTTTTTGGGTGGAGGCGAAATACTAAAATTACTCCTATTATTGAACAATATTCAGCTTTCATTTTGAAGTGTAATATTTTCTGATTTCTCTCCGATTAAAACATCTAAAGAACTAATTATATCAGTCTCACCTTTTCTTGATAGCAACGTTGAATCAAATAAATTAAAATAATTTTCATTTATCTTATTTAACCATATTTCAGCACCAAAATGGTTTGGATATTCAATCATGAATTGATTAAGCATTAACATTATCGAACCAATAGTTTCTTTAGGAATATTTAGCCACTCTGACTTGTCGGCATAATCATTTGGAAGTTGACTGTGTAAACTGTTATTTAAATATTTCCATCTTTCTTCTATATCTGCTTGATTTAGTATATTCGCCATTATTCCACTTTGAGATGAAAATTTTCAGGCTGACAAATGAAAATTAAACCTGATTAGTAGCAAAATAGGAAATTTTCTTAAAATACAGCTTGATTTAACTAAGAAAAATAAATTTAATTGTATAAAAAATATTATATTTTTTATTTTAGAAATGCCAGGGGGGGTAAGACCCCATGCCCCCCCCCTTTAGCTCCTCCACTGATAAATACATAAAATTGGATTTTGAATACATACGTCCATAGTTTTTTAAATTTTCACGAGACTAATTGGTAGTCAACATCAGAAGGGCTAATTGCATTGATGAGATTTTTTCTAAATTTTTTGTTAAGTTAAAGAATAAAAATGATATATTTGATAAACAACTTTTATTTATCTTGCGTTCATTTTTCTGAGCATTTATTATCTACAGTTTACTTAATTCCAAAATTTTCAACTCAAAATGAGCGATATCAACACCTTAACATTATTATTAAAACAAACCTTAAATCCTGAAACTCAAAAAGAAGGTAAACTCAAAACCCTATATTTGTTTTTTATAGCGGAGAATTCGTTGAATAATTTGAAACCAACCTCTAATTTCTTATCCATTTTATTAATGATATTAAATGAGCCTTCATTAGATAATACGATCAAATTAAGTGCAGTAATATTGTTGAAGAATCAAATCAAGAATAGTTGGGTAATCGCAATGTATTGATTTTAGGGAATTGAATCAGTTTCTCAAGACGAAAAAACATTTATCCGATCTTTGTTACCAAATCTTTTAATTCAATCGACACCGAATTTGAGACTCCATATAAGCAATACTATTAATGAAATTATGCTTATCGATTATCCTGATTTTTGGCCCCAAGCTGTTAATGTACATTTGAAATATTTTTCTTAATTCAATTAGGATTTATGTAATTGTTTTTCACCACAGGATTGGCAGCTAAATATGGCAGTATTATATACTTTTAATAATTATTTGAAAAGGTATATCTGTTGTTAATTGATATTTATTATAGCTGGAGAAAACGGACTTCAAACGATATTTTGTTAACAGAAATCAACTTATTCTTGGCTGATTTCTCAAGTCCATTCTTGCAATTGTTAAATGTATATTTATCCAATGTTGAATATTTTTGAGTAGACATTGACAGAATTTATCACCAATTGTACGATGCATAATCAATTGCCTTGGAAAGAAATTTTGAAATCGATGCATCTCATAACTACTATTCTTTATAGTTTTATCTGGCATGATATACCACAATTCATTATTGATAATTTCGAATTGATACTTGGAAATATCAAAAAGCTACTTGATATCCAATTAGTATCACCTCATCCAATTTCATTGCTTTTAGCCTAATAATATTGATGAAGAATCAGAATTCGAACCTACCATTATAACTAAGATTCAGGCAACCATATCTGAGATTGTTACTTTATTGGTTTATCAATACGATACTGATTTTCAACAATACATCAATCCGTTTGTAGAATCGGTTTATATGTTATTAACTAAAGTAGACACTAAAGCGAAGAATGATATCGTATTTATATATTAGAGAATTGATTTATTATTAGTTAGCGGCACATGCGATTGCATTTCTCACTAAAGTTGTGATTAATCCGTCTTATAAACAACTGTTTCTTAATCCTGGAGTACTTGATACGATTGTTACTCGATTCATCGTCCCAAATATTATATTGAGAGGTACATCTAAAAGATATAAAATTTCAAGATGAAGATTTGGAACTGTTAGAAGATGAACCTCTGGAATTCGTTAGAAGGGATTTCGAGGGATCGGGTAAACTCTTAGGATTTATTTTCTTGGATAGATACGGAATCTCGTAGAAGATCTTGCGCTGGATTTATTCGATCGTTGATGGTCTTTTTCGAAAATGAAATCACTCCTATTATAATGAAATTCATTACTGAATTCTTAAATGTAACCACTCTATATTATTGTTTTTGGTAGAATTATAATTCGAACCCGCAAGCAAATTGGAGATCTAAAAATGATGCTGTGTTTTTGTTTAGTTCTATAGCCTCCAAATTCCAACTTACTCAAGTTTGTCCTCTTCCCTTCATTTATAGGTTGGCATTACAGCTGTTAATCCATTGGTGGATATCGCTTCGTTTTATAATTCTACGATTGATTTACAGAAACTGGACTTAAGCAATGCACAGACTATTGAAACTACGATGATCACTATTGATTCCATTAGATTTTTGTTCCAATTTCGAAACCAAGTATCGCCTCCCATATTCATGCTTCGATTTAGTTACCATCAGATGTGCTGCATAATTCTTTGGCTGTTCTAATTGGCTTCTTGGATATTAATAATAGTATAATCACTACATATTCTTCAATCTTTATTGAGAAGCTATTCATTATATTTAAGAACACACCTAGGTAACGTATACATTCTAATCTAGATTATAGACAAATCAGTGATGAATTAATCAACAAAGCCTTAAGTAGCTTAGTCAGATTAATCGATGATCAATTATTCATTAATGAATATCCTATTAAAAGTTCCATATTCACCCTTTGATTTATTTCTGTTGTTAATTAGCTTTATGGAGATTACTTCAAATACCATCTAATATTAATCCCACCATAATCGATCAGTTAGAAGTGAAACTACTATCTTATGCACAACAATTGCTTAATACTATTTTGACGAATCCTAGATGGGCTCATTATATCTTTGAAGCCTTAGCTACCCTATTGCAGTATCTTATGTTTTTGATTTTGGGTAGGGTTCATTGGTTTCGTTCTGATATTCAGGTTGATTACCAAGGTTGTTGGATCAAATTTGAAAATAATTGGGCGCAATTGATCACTCAAGTGATCAGCTCGGAATCAGAAGGTATCACTCTTTTTGGTTAATCTTTTGGTAGAATTGATACCATATGTGTTGCAGATATTGGTTTTGTTTATTCATTCCGCTATACCGGATTATTCTCTAAATTCTTTTAATTTAGTTAATGAGAAGTTTTTTCAAGTTTATACTAATGTGATGAAGTTGATAAGGCAAAGCAAATTATGGAATCTAAAAAGTACATCACCAACTTTTAACTTTGTTAATTTAGATAATGTATTTGTATTAGTTCCGATCTTGCTTATTTCGTTAAATAAGTTTAGTCCTTTGTTTGGTCATAATATAGATTTACCTTTCGATTTGGACACTTTGATGGGCATCTTGCAAAACTTGATCCAAGTTCCATTATACAACAAATTGGCATTTGATCTCTTCCTCACTATGTTAGTTTATATTCCTCTGTATACTATTATTTGATTTTTTGGATTAGTGATTGTTTGGAAAAGTATTTGAATGGAATTTTAGGTTTGATTTTATCACAATTGCAAAATAAAAAAACTGCTAAGTTGGTTAGGAATTTCACTATATTCCTTGCTTCCTTATGCTTAATGACATCGGAACATAATTCGGTTACTAATATCCAATTTAGAGATATTAATTTTGTTGTTAATTGGTTTGAATCGTTGCAACCAGAGTAACTCTCATCCTTATTAATAGCTAGTTTGTTGGATAAATTGGTTATGAATTTGATCCTGGCTATACCGTTGGAAAAATTGCCTTTAACTAATTTCAAAGTGTCCATCATGGGCTACACCAAATTACTCACTTCTAATCATCTCAATTCACGCTATCCGATTTGGTCTAACTTATTCGAGGAAATCCTTAAAATGTGTAATCATTCTTTCATTTCAGCTATTGAGAATAACGCCAAGATGAGTAATAATAAAGAAGAGGAGATTAAGATTGAGGAATTGGATTTTAGTGGAAATTTGGTGTCCTTATCTATGGTTAAACCTCTTACCGTTGATCTTTCTATTTATTATGATAAGCAATTTCCTATTTGGTTCAATCAATTTGGTATACTCGGTCGCTGGGTGGTATCTTACTTGGTTGATCAGGGCCGCACTAATCATCAGGTATTTTTCTTCTTTTGGAGTTTATATTTGGGGCTTTAGTTGTTGGAAAATGTGAAAAGATTCTCTAATTCTAAAGAATTTACTAAGTGGGCTAGAGAAGCTGATATATCCATTTGATTAAAATTTAATTAGCTATTAATGGACCATTTCTTTATCAATTCATATCGTTCTCTAATTGTTAAAGGGTCCCTAGACGTCAACATCATTACATTTTTGGGTATAAAGAAGGATTCCAATGAGTTATATTCTGCATATTCTGCTTCATCCTTGTACAGTTTCATCTTATCTTGTTTTTCTTCCATCCAAAAGCCATCGCTAAACAACGTATTTATATAAGCTGATAGTAGCGAATTAGTATCAAATGGGTCTAGTCCTTTATTCGGAATGTGAGCTCGATATTCCACAAATTCATCTAAATCGTCATTATCGCCCATCAATAAACCAATCTTCCTCCCATCAACTTTAATTCTATTTATTAAATCACGAAATGGCATCGAATCATCTTTCATGTTGGAATAATCAGTAGCCTTAATCAACAACATATATTGTTTTAATGGAAGAGGAATTCGAAATCTATTTATGGATAAAAACTGTTCTGTGCCTTTCGAGATCTTACGAGCCCTATTTTGATCATCCCAACCTATGGTATTTGATCTCTGATAGATGTTTTGAATGCCAAATCCTTCAAGTGTACGGTAACAAGCAGATAAATCCAGATTCTCATCTTGATTAAAGTTGAATATTACGCTAAGAGATTGAGTTCGTTGATTTAATGTTTGGATATATTTTTCTAATCTAGGAGTGCTGAGTGATTGGATTATTTTTGTTAGTTCTTGGAGCTTCATTTAGAAAGTACAGCAAAATGATATCGCTAAAATTTTGATATTTTGAAGGACGAACTTTTTAGCAAACAGATGTTTCAGAAGTATAGAGTAAATATAAAAACAATTTATTAAAACCCAAAATATACATAGTCCAAATGTCAAAGCTAGAAACGAAATAGGAAAGATCAATTAAGAGTCCAATCTGAGGTTGTAGATTCCTTGAGAATAAAAAGGTATAATTTATAAACTGTTAAGGAAGTTCGGGTCAATTCCAGGCAATAATCCAGTTCATAATCTTCTCCGAAGAGAGACTATTCCCTTCATAATGAATGATGGACCTTGTTTCGGTTACTAACATGAATACAAATTATACCTGCTATTCTTAGGACTATAAACTTTCTAAAACCAAATTAGAAGAAAGTTGGGCATTAGTTTTATAGAAATCAATTATATTGAGTTAGTAAAAAGTAATTGTAAGTTAGTCTCCATAGTTTTATCATTGCAATTGTGGCTTGTTGAGTTTCTATTCGAATTTTTTTATAAATTTTCGCTGACATTTGGTCTCTTATTTATACTTTTTCTTGATAACAAATCCATAGTTCGCTAATCTTTGTTAGTAGAAAAATCGTAAACACAAAGTTGATTTTAGGTTAAAATTTAATCAATTTCATATCTATGTCATGTTACAATTATATTAGAGCTTTTTGAGGCTGTCTTTTGTCGGTTTGAATTAATGATTCAATAAAGTGCTTAGATGCAAAACAAAGCTAATGGTATTCATTAGTCAACACTGTTACTTATGTAATCATGGTTATTTTATTGTTTATTGGTTGATTTGATCAAAATAATGTGATACTCAATTCGATTAATTTGATATGATGGCATTTTATACTTAAAACGGTGGATTACATATAAAAATATTTTTATCTAGATCGATTCTGAAACTGATTTTTCGAATGTAATGTACCTTTATCATTCTAATAAAATACATTTAAAAAAATAAACAAACGTCATTCAGACCAAGATTTAAACATGTAAGTTTTTTGAGCTGGAAAAAAGGTTTGAATCTCTCATGAAGTTTAGATAATTCTTACTTTGGAAATACTGACATTGATGAGTGTAAAAATAAAATTCACAATTAGATTATTTTATAGAAGGAATTTAATTAAATCAGTCTTCTTTATTTCTAGTAGCATATTTTTGGTTGTTTAAGTATTCGAATTTTAGTACATCTGGTATATCTATAGAGTCTTTAAAGTAAAGCCATTTCATAATTTCCATCTCAAGTACAAAATTGACAATCTTGTATTTTCTCAATAATATAGTGAAACAAAACCAAAATATTCCATATAAACTACCAATTCCTACCCCTACATACACTTGCATTTTCGTGTGATAGTTGAGATGAACTCTAATGAAATAAATTAGATTAGATTGATACCTTGAGTAAGAGACTAAGATTAACGAGATGAGTAAGAATAAATACATTAAAAGTTTCAAAAAATAATGCACATGAACTCTATCTATAAAAATATTGTTGAGTATTACTTTTTATATAAATAAATCGAGTAATAAACGCTGAAATAAGCAATGAATTGTGAATGACTTGATGGCATACCAAATCCATCTCCTAAATCTGGATATTAAACCCTTGTAAAAAATATATAATACTTTTATAAGGTCTATTCTCCTTAATCCATTTCTTCAATGCCATATTAAATACTTCATTACTCAATTGGCCTAACAAAGTGATAACGGTTGCAATTTCTCTTCTATTCAATATTGTAGCAGCATAACCAACAAGTATTATTAAAGGTATTAAAGTGATATAACTTAATAATTCACCAAGTTTGTCATTTTGAGTGTATTGGACGTGAGTAAGAGCCAGAAAAGTTAAATTCGGATTTGGCATGCAAACGAATTTTTTCAAGAGATGAATCAGAAGTTGATAAGAAACGACTTGATATCGAATTATATCAAAGTATTAAATCAGAGAACCAAATCTATTATTTTAGTAATGGAGAACGTGATGAACCCAAAGAACATACAAAATTGTTATAATCTTTTAGCGAATTATGGAATACAAGAAGTGAACCTAATCAAAACTAAACTGTTCAAGAAACCGATATCTGATAAAGATAATAACGAGATATTAAGATTGGGATCTCAACTCAGTATTACAGAATATGATAATCCTAAGGATTGTTTATCAAATTTGAAAGATCGTGGTTATTTATTAATCTCATCTTGTCTAACACCGACGTCAATACCTATTAGCAGCTTAATGACTCAAATAAAGCCTCCAACTCCAGATGGCATTACTAAAATAGTTTTGATAGCAGGAAATGAAAAACAAGGATTAACAGATGAAGTTATCAAATTAAGTGATTTCGAAGCTTATATTCCGATGAATGGTTTGTGTCAATCTTTTAATGTTTCAGTTGCTACTTCAATTTTCTTTAACACTTTTTATAATCAAAACCTCATACATATTCCTAGAATCAAAACTTCAGAAATGCAAGATTGTGATGTCCAAATGGTTCATTTGGATCAAACCATATCTAATGATGTTTATATCGATTTATTAGCTGTTGGAAATGATGATGAGGTACCAGTTCTACCTCTTTTGATTGAAGAAAAGATATCATTGCTGAAAAAATGGATCAAATAATATTCGATATCAATAGATAAACTTTATTATGAAAACTTATATCTTACCAAACTTATTCTTGTTACCATTTGATTTTCTTTGTATTAGGTCGTTTCACTTGCACCCGCTGCAGTTTGATCAATTATTACGAATAACTACATTAATTAAAATGAAGCCCCTTAGATTTTCATAAGGCTTGGTTATATAAAAATCATATGATGTAAACATTCTCTTTCTTTGTTCAGCCATGGAGAGCCAAAAAATAATTTCTTCAATAAGTGATCAAGAGCAGCGAGCTTTTATCAAATTTGGCGTAATTGAAGGACTTACTGCTGCAGAAATCCATCGACGTCTGAAGAAACTTTTAGTGCCAAGGACATATAGTCAAAGAAGCGTAAGAGACTGGGTGGGAAAGTTCAAGTCTGGAAGATATGAAGTAAAAAGTCAACATGGAGGGGGTCATCAAACAAGCGCTAGAACTTTAGAACTGATTGACAAAGTGAAACAAACTCTAGATGATAATAGACGTCAGTAAACACAGATGCTAGCTGATCGTTTAGATTCAAACAAATATACAATTTGGCGTATTTTAACGCAAGATCTTGGATTAGGCAAGAAAATTGCAAATTGGGATCCTCATTTTTTGACAGAAGAACAGAAGTTAGCTCGAATTGATTCAGCCCAAAAAAATTTAAATCGTCTCGCTTGTCATCCAAGACTGTTGGATTCTATCATCGCCATTGATGAAAGTTAGGTTGTTAAGTATACTCCACCAACATGAACACAGGCCATGGCATTGGTACAACCAAGTACTTCGGCAGTAAATCTAGTATGCGACAAGGTTACTAAGAGCAAAATCTTATTACTTATCGGAATAGACTTTGATGGTGATAAGTTTTGGGAGACTATGGGGCAAAATCAAACCATGAACGGACAGCGTTATCATGACTTTCTAGAAAGAAATGTGACCAAATGGACTGCTGATAATATGATAGGAAGAACTATTGTTCTTCATGATAATGCCGCTCCACATCGGCATCAACTGGTTCAGCAGTTATTTCAAGAAAAAAAAGGTCTAGGTTATAACATAGTACATATTCACCGGATATGAGTTCACCAGATATTTATGGTTTTTATCAAATTAAAGATCCTCTTCGTGGGAAACTATATAATGACATGAATTTGCCGAAAGCAGACATTAAGTTCATAATTCAAGACCTTAATGAAAATGGCAAATTTACTAGCTTAAAACGATTGCCAGAGTTATGGCAAGATGTCATTTATAAAAGTGATGACTACTAGTTAATAAAAATATTTGGATTTTATTATAGCTTAATTATACTTTCTGATATTAATGTTCAAACTGCGGCAGGTGCAAGTGAAACGACCTAGTATTTCGGTAATAATGTATGAATTATTGAACAAAGGATTTTTAAAATATTGCTTGATATAGAAATATCATAGATTCAAAGGCTAAATTTCGAGTAATATTTCGTATATATTTGTATATTGAGACTTATATTTTACTTTTTCAGTAAAGATATTCGATCAAATAAGCTCGTTATCAAAAGCTCGAAATTTATTTTGTATTTGTTTTAAAAGCAACGACAAACTTTTCAAGATGGATAAGCAAACCAAGAAACTAAATACAGATTATGAAAACGACAATGGTTTTATATTCAAACGCGTGAACAAGAAGAAGAAAGTCATCTATCTTCCTAACTAAACTAATTATATAGGCTGTGAAAGAAGAGATATTAGAGTTACCATTAGATGATTCTATCGTTAACAACAAGAATGAAGAAATGCGCAAAAATAGACGTAGAAGTAGTTTAGCCCTTAGAGCAAAACGCGCTAGTACTTATAAGAATGGCGTTGGTGTCGGTAATTTACGTATGTGTTTGATGCTTAGGGTTTCCGCATCCTAGTGTATCAGAAGATCAATTTTATCGTCATGTTTCCAGCGATTTACCCGAACCTCAACGATTGAAACAATTATTGGCTTGGTGTATGAAAAGATGTATCGATCAACAAGAATCAAAATATACTGAAGAACTTAAAGAAGCGAAAGAAATTGAAAATAGGATTTTAGAGAAATTAATTAATAATGAAATTTCTATCTCCTGGTATGGTAGAAAAGTGTCTTTCATTTATTAATTTATTGTGTTGTTTTATAGAAAGATGATTCCGAGCTTAAGAGAAAAGAAATGTTAGTTAATCCTATTAATGAAGAAAATTATAAGAAAAAAGTATTATATCAAAACAAAATTAAGCAGTAACCTCATCAAATATACTTTTTAGATTAAAAGATGAAGATAATCAATGGCGTGAATTAGTTAATGAACATAACATTTTACATGCCAATTGTTTAGATCAAAAAGCTAATCAAATCGAAGATGAAGATGGTATCTTAGTAGACTCCACCAATATTAAATTGGATAAAGAAATTCAAGAGATTAAAGACTATAAACCACTTTTACCAACTTTGGAATTGCAAGAATTCTTTAATAATCAATTAGGCGATGAGCTCATTCCACATTTTACAGAGTCTCTTTATAGGGCTAAAAAAGTTAACGATAAAGAATCTCAATATGTAGATGAATTGAAATCGGAATGGTCTAGAAAATCTGCTTCTTTAAAGGAGGTCTCCGATAAAGATTCTATGGATATTTTGTCTGCTTTGGCTAAATCTAATAACTGAAAATTAAAAACATTTCCATTTTTGCTCTAATCATGTTATCTATCTTATAATTTACTTTAATATTATCCTAGTTTCTTCATTCTATCATCAAAGCACATGGAATTACATTATTTAAAGGCGTAAAAGCTTCCTTGGTTAGAAAATAAAAATAAAGGTAAAAATCAAGTTTATTAAAAACATAATAAAAATACTCTTTCATCCTAAGCAGCAGTCATATCTTGTTGACATGAAGAGAATAAACGTTTTATTAGAACCATTCCAAATAGGGTTTCCAATTTTGAGTCCCGGGACTCGCGAGACTCGAACATTATTGCATTTTTGCAGTAAAATCAAATAAATTGGTAATATTTTACAAATGAAATGTCAAGAAGTTCGGTGGTTCAAATAGTCAATTTATTATATAAAAAGTGTGCTAATGTATTAATAATATTGCCAAATCTTTATTATTGGATCAAGATAAATCAGGTTTTATTTGAAGAATAGGTTTATAGAAAAATTGGTTGAGACTATAGTAGAATTGACTTCATACATTGATTTTGTGGATATTATTTTAATATACGGTACAATTATCAAATTGTAGTATTTATTTTTGCCGTTTCTATACACCGATAAAAATTACAATACCGTTTGTAACAAAGAGCATTATAAAAGGGATAAAACAGGGGATATTTCAATATTATCTATTTTTAAACAGGTGGACAGATGCTTTTATAATAATCTTTTAATATTGTTTAAAGTTATATAAATATTTGGATATCAGTGTAAAATATTTCCAAAAAAATTGTATTACATGTTTTTAGTGGCTAATTTATAATAAGGGGGTTTCCAATTGTATTTAAATCCTCAAAACCAAAACGAAATACATGATGGTGGAGTTTGTTGGCTCTTGAGAACATTTCAGTAGAAATTACAAGGAATCAGCAAAGTGTAATCACTGTGGAAGGATATATGGGAGTTTATTTTTGTTCAGAATAGTCCCTTTTTGATTCTCTTCTTAATTCAACCAAAGTTTTAATGAATCTAGATTATTCTCACTCTTGTTCAACCAATTATTTAATAAATGGACTACTCTGAACAAAAATAAAGTGCCATATTCAACTAAAGATGGGGAATACTTCAGGGATGAATCGCCATTTAGAGAAAGAATACTAGTTTATCAAAATTGACATAAATAATGCCAATTATCCAATTATTTATAATAAACAAACTCGAGTTGCGCCTATAAATTCAGAAAAAATAATTTTGGATTTAGATCTAATACTTTCTAAATTAGCATCAGTAGATAATTTGTTAATCAACCAAATAAGAATGTCCGAATTAATTGAATTTTGCTTGAATCAACTCTGTCTAGAATTTCGAAAAAGCAACACTACAATTATGGATAGTATTAGTCGTATATATAAATGTAGAATCAATTTCATTGATGTAATTAAAGAAACCAAGGACGGTGGTGGATGCATCTCGATTATCGTGGATGGATAGTGCTCTGGAAACAGAAAAAAGTTTCTAAACATTCACTTATTTGGAAATATTAGGGCGTTCCGCGCAAAGAGACACTCGAATTTTGTTTAATTACGCCTTTAATAATATCAAGACTTTTAAATTAATTTATATAGACTACAAGCTTTATTTATAAATCATTATATTTTGAATATTATCATGAATAGCTTGCAAAAATTAAAAGATTCAATTTCAGATAAGGAACAGAGAATTTTCATCAAATTTGGCGTAATTCTGGGACACAGTTCTGGGATAAGTCATAAATAATTAGTTGAATCAGTTGGAAATAGTGCCTATAAACTAAATATAGTCAAACATTTAGTTACTAAGCTTAAGAGAGGCTACAATGTGGTTGAAGATAACAGAGGAGGCGATACAAGTGATGTCTCGAAGAAAGAAAATGTAATAGATAAAATTAAAGAATTGTTGACCCAAACTAGAACATGGTCTTGCCTCGAACTATCCATGCGGGTGAATTGTAGAAAAACAACAGTATTTCGATATTTAACAGAAGATTTAGAAATGAAAAAATTATCAAGTAAATGGGTACCTCATTTTCTCATGGATGAACAAAGAGAACATAGAGTGTTAGCATGTAAAAACAATATGCAACTCTTATCTAGACAAAATGACTTAATTAATCGAACTTTGGAAATAGATGAAACTTGGGTGTCTTTATACATGCAACCCCAACTCGACCAGATTCGATCTTGGAGAAATAAGAATGAAGACCCACCTGAATTTGTACTTCAATATAAATATGAAAGAAAGAGAATGCTAATATTAGCAATGGATTTTCAAGGTGTTGTTTATTGTAAGCTCTGTGATCCTAAAGAGACTGTAACTTCAGAAGTCTATAAAAACTTCCTAGTTCAATTATTAGACAAATGGTTACCTGATAAGAAATTCAAGATACCTATAATTTTTTATGATAATGCTAAGCCGCATAAATCAAAACTTAGAAAGCAGTATTTTATTGATGAAAATATTCGGGTTTGTGATCATCCTCCCTATAGCCCTGATATTAGTCCACCTGATTTCAATTGTTTTGGGAAATTATAGAGGAAATTAAAGGAAAACATTTATGAAGATTTGCATGAACTAGAAATCTACCTAGAAAGTGCAATTCAGGAGCTTAATGCTAAAGGTTTTATGAATAGTATCCAGAAGTTACCAGAAATATGGAGAAGTGTAATAGATGCAGAAGGTTCGTATCTATAAACATACTAATTTTCAACTTTATATCTTTTATAGTAAATTTTTTATTTAAATTTTTTCGAGTGCCTCTTTCTCGGAACGCCCTAATACTATTTCACAAAGTCTGGGCTTATCTCAATTATTGACTCCTTGCAGTTCTGAAAAAATCAAAGATGTAATAGATCAAAAGCTTATGTATTTCGGATTGGATTTATTAACTGATGTTATTTCTTTAATTTCTGATGGAGCTTCAATAATGTCCAGCCTTTGACAAAGTATAGATTTGGTACATCAGAAATGTATCAACCATTGCATTCATTTGTCCGTATCTAAAACCCTTTATTCTTCTGGTAACTTAAGGAATGATTATCAAAGTCCAAAGTTAGAATCTTTAGATAGTTTATTATTTGGACCAAATTTTTTGAAGCCTAGTTATAATTCCAATAGGGTCAATGTGCCTAATTGTGAATTTTCCTAATTGTGATGGCCGATTTTATTCATATCAATAACTTAATTATTAAAGCAGAAAAAAATTATCTGCTATCGTTAGAAATATTTATTAAGTTTACAATATTTGTTTTTTATTTAATTAATTTATTTTTAAAGTTTTATGGCTAAACAAATTTGAAGCAGACATGTAATGATTACAATTACTCGATATGTCTAATAGAAAAGTTATTTATAAATATAATCTTAAATTATCTGTTAATGGATTATAAAAATCTAAATTGTAAAAAAATAAAAGATAATCAGTTATAGTATGTGAAATTCTGCATGAATTTTCATGCAGAAGTGTGTAATTGTGAATATCTGCATTTCCAAATTGTGAAACATATTTATTTGATTTAAAATTTATATTCAGTTAATATGGCTCTTTATTCCCTTTTTGATTCTTTGCTTAACTCAATTAAATTTTTAATGATTATTAATCAACCAATTATTTAATAAAAGGACTTAAAGTGCCATATGTCAGTTCTTTAAGTTTTCCTGTAAACAGAAATAAGATATCAAAATGATCCAGAAAAACTACCTTGATATGAGCGATTGTTCACCCAACATTTTGGCTCAAAAAATTATTTGGAAAATTGTAATTCTATTACTAAATTTGAAAATATTTTGTTGAAAACAATAGCACCATTTGTAGCAAGAAAGAGGAAAAGAATCAGACAACATTACTACTGAACAATTTTTGAATCAAATCAGAAACTTCTTAAAAAGTCAACTAAAAAAGGACAGGAAGATAAGGCAATAAATTTTATATTCTGCTTTATTGCTTTAATATTCCTTTTTAATAATAAAATTATGAATATCACAATTAGGAGTCAGGATTATCACAATTAGGAATTCCATATTACAAATGAGCAAAAGTGTAGCTTTTAAAGATAAAAAACATAACGATTTTATAAGCTTATTAATTTTATATAAATTAAATAGTGTAGATTATAGTCAAAATAAATATATTATAAACTTGTTATAAATATAAATTTACATTTTGTAATATTTATTTAGTTTAAGTGAACAAATGCAATTNATATTTATTTAGTTTAAGTGAACAAATGCAATTTCAAATCAAAATTAGGTACATTCACCCTAGAACTTTAATAATAAAAAATTCAATAATAAATATTGTCATAAAACGAAAAAATATAAAGAGTAAAAATATATATGGC
>NIPM01001501.1:0-18495 GCA_002738285.1 Holacanthella duospinosa
AATTATGTTTCAAAAATTTTGTCCCATATGGCATAATATTTTCGAAGCCTCGGTTATAAGTCTAGAATATTAGTGATCATAGTGAAAATAGGTTGATGAAGCAACTAAAATGGCAAAAAATATAACTAACAGATATTTTATGGATAGTAAAGTTGATAAATACATAAATTTATTTTCATTCTTACNATAGGTTGATGAAGCAACTAAAATGGCAAAAAATATAACTAACAGATATTTTATGGATAGTAAAGTTGATAAATACATAAATTTATTTTCATTCTTACTATTTTATGCATTCAAGGAACTAAAATTCCTCGACCAATTAGAATAGAATTATGTAAGAAAATTTTGTCCCATCTTGAACGATTTAGTTCTTCAAAAAGACATGTCCAATTTAGATCCGAATAATTCCAAATACTTTGTAAGCGATGCAAGACGATTTGCTGAACTTTATTATCTCAATTCTTATATTTGGGGCTTTTTGTGGTTTCTTATCTCTTTGGTCTTTGTAATCATGGGACTTGTTTCGGCTTTATTCACTTTTGATGAAGAGGATCAGGTTATTCCACTTTACAAATAAACTTTTCGACTTTTCTCAATCAAGCTCCAAAAAAGAACAATCAGGAATGTGATCACGTGCCTGTTTATTTGGAACTAGCTTTAAATCACGTCTATGTTCAAAAAAGCATTCCTATTTTTACAAGCTCGGGCTTATGAAAAAAGAGCATACATAACGAAAACAATAAAAATTTAATTAGATCAACCCCAAATAAAACGGGCAATCAAATAAGTAATGGAGCCCAAAAAACGAACTAAAGAAAGTGCAGCCACAGACCAAAACACAAATGTCAAATAAATATTAAACTCGGTAGCCGGGTCCGGTCGAACCATCCTATTAATATCTTTAAACCACTCGGACGTTAAGCTAGAAATCAAGATAGCATTGGAAGCGATCCAAACCAAAACCAATCTAGTCCTAAATATCTTATTAGAATCTTCTCTCTTGGTCTTAACATCACGTTTTTGTTTGATATGTTCTGGTCTAACACTTAATTGTTGGATCAATTTCTCGTAATTTGTGTTGATATCAGCTTGCTCAATAGGGACATTCACGTTTGCCACTTCGATTCCTTGTGCGTTTGTCTTTGTAGTAACATGACCATTTCCAGCCGATAAGTCATTATCCCCTTTAGTGCCCCAACTGACATCATGAGTATTACAGAACGCATAAACCATAAGAATATTAACAAAGGCAGGTAATAGGAACAGATATTGTAAGAAGGAAGTAATCATATGCCAAGGTTCGAAGAACAAGAATGAAGAGATTAAATACAGGCCATAAGTACTACCAATTGAGATTGTGATATCTCGAAAGGTTGTATTGTGCATGATATTATCTTTAAAGTTCTTGGTATTCACATCATTGAATGATCTATAAAGCGTGAACCCCGCTAAGTAGAGCATCAATCCCATAACAATTCCAAACAAAATAATCACCAATGTATACAAGAATTTATAGCCTTGAGGTCGATTACCTAAAGAGAGAACGAAGATAATGATGATAGAGAAGATATAAAGTTGTCTCATCCCAATAAAAACATATTCTCCAATACCAAACAAAGCATCCGAACTACCTTTCTTCTGACTGGCTGATTGAGTCAAGAAATAAAATGTCAAATAGAAATTGGCTAAGGCGAACCAATTGAACATCATATTGATGAAGTTGTAGATGAACTCAAACAGCAAGAGTATTTTCCTTGTAAACGAATGGTTGGTCCTAAACAATTGATACCAATGAAATGTAGCATAAAACGCAGCAAAGAAAGACCCATTTAACCAACGTCTTCTTTGAGAAATCAATTCAGGAACATTATCCGGCACATCGGTTTCAGCAGAAGCCGATTTGACATACTTTAACACCCATTTAGCGTTTTTCTTAGCTACCAGTTCGAAACAAAGGATCCGATCTTCAGCCAAATACATATTAGCCTCGAAAATCCCTCCAGTCGGGTTTTCTCCATGCAGTTGTTCCCCTTTGAAATAACTAGCTAGCGGCCCAACTCCGGGAGAAGAATTCTGTAGTGCAGCATAACGATAAGCTGAAAATGCTCCTGGTAATACGGATATGTAACCAAAGACGGATTCTAAAGGTTTATCTAGAATATTCGACATCTTATATTCGAAATTCTGTGTTGCAATTAAGGGATTGATTAATTTATGACATCCCTTACCTAATTCCGCATAAATCTCACCACAGGCTCCTCCTAAGTTGGGATTCCGATCAAAGGCCTTCCACAAATGATAAATCGAAGTACCACTTGGCTTCGTTCCGACATCAATTAAACAACAAACATTAGGATTAATTATTGGCCCAAAAGCGTTGAAAAACCAACGATGTGAGTTCAACTTCTTTGCATTCTTCTCTTTCAAACAAAAGATAATTTGAACGGGCACAAGGCCAGAGTCAGCGCCCTTAATTCTCAAGTTGGTGTCTATGGTGATTTGAGTGGTGTATTCATAGATGTGAGCTGTGGTTGGTTTTCCATTAACACTATCTTGCGCGATACCATCTTGGTAAACTCCCATAGCGCCTAAAACAGTTAAAACGCGAGGATGGATCTTTGTTCTACCATCAGCAACCATACAAACCACTACTTTCTGCCAACCATTGTCACCCCAAGTACGGGATCTGTTCCTACGACATAAATGAGATACATTCTTCATTACCGAAGTCATGGTTTTTGTAAATAAGAAATCATCTTCATTGTACATCGTCATAACAATGAATAATTCCGTCTCTCTACCATATAACCCTGGGCGTAGGGTATATTGTTCTTTCATAAAATCATCAGGATCGCAAGTAACGGCGGTATATCTCATATGAGTAAATTCCTCACCTTCTCTATAGGCTGCATTGTTTAATACAGCATCTGGCACTTTACAATCCAAGACCAAATTACCACTAGTTAAAGCGACGGTCCTCATACTCTTACGACGTTTGGCTTGATATTCTTGATATTTACGGGAATTTGGTGGTGGGGCTTGACTGGTATCGTATAAGCGTTGTATTGACTCAGGATCGCGTCTTGGTGAACTTAATCCGCCAAAGGATTCGTTTGCTGGTCTCGGGTTTGCCATTTCGAAATGTTGATAAATGTCTTTTTTATGGAATAGAAACCGCTATTTCTATTTTCAACTGGATTCGGTAAATTTATAGGAATTTTTAAGGAAGTTATCATCAAACTGTTTCACTCTCCATTTCTTCAACCAATTTGCAGCTAGTAGATGTGACACTTTAAGTCCCAATAATTATTGGTTGATTAATAATCATTCAAAATTGGCTTGAATTAAGCAAGAAAGGTAATAAAGTGCCATGTATGTTACTGCTTTTGGCTAAATGCCTGCATAAATACAAATGAAGTAAAATTTCACAAAGCCAAGCAATATTTGGGAAGAATGAACCGGAATTGTAATAAAAATCAAAACAGTAAAGCCAGAGATTATCGATTTATGTGATACATCAACGCCTCAAAACTATGCTATTTAATAATGTCTCGATTTTTAATCTTCCTGGGTTTGGGGTGTAAGGAGGTAAACAAATAAAGTGGCCATCAAACAATAATATATTGATCTCTGAAATACATGATTTGAGATCACTATAATTGATCAATAAAGTTTCAAATCATGGCTTATCCTTTGACTTTTTAGTACAAAATATGGTCTTAGCTTCAAAAAAGGAGCATTGTTTATATTTGATGTTTTAATAACAAAAGCTTAGCATTCATGGACGACTAAATTGTTGAAAAACTGCTCATCTTTTTATCTTTACAAACATAGCATTCATGATGAAAATTTTCAATGGACCCCACATGAAAACGACCAAAATAAGTCAAATGAACAACTCCTGAACTCTATATAAGGAGAAACTTTTTAATCAAAAAATATGTTCCCATTAATCTTAATAGCCCTCATCGAAGCTGCCAATAAAACCTTAAACACTTGCGTCTTGTGTACCGACGCTGTGCCCAGTTGTCCAATATGTAGCAAGAGCGAAATGTGTATCATCAGCCAAAAGACATGTTCCAGTTGTCCCACCACTAGTTGTCAAGAAATCAAAGGCGATAGTCAGAAAATCCTACTCATCACTACGATCACGTCCATTATATCGGGCTTGTTGATTTTGATGGTGGTGGTTTTGGCCATTTATTATTATCATCATCGCAAACTGATAAGGAAACAAGGGTTGATGGCCTTTGTTAAGTCGAGGTTTCAGGATAAGGCGTTCTTGAGATTATCGAATGGTTCTTATTTTGATAACTTGTTGGCTTTGGATCCCCCAGCAGAGAAAAAGCATCATTCGTTAGTAACTTCGTTGGTTCGAAATGAATCGGTTAATGAAAGGCCAAAGGTTTTATTATTTGATGAGATTAGGAAGGAAAAGAAATTGATTAATGATTTAAAATAAAATGGTGTAAATTCGTCAAAAACGGATTTTGGATTTAATTCTTGACAATTGGACTTTTAGATTGTACGCTTAGTTAGTCCAACGAATAGAATTCATTGGGTGAATTATTTTGAGCAAATTGATATAATCTACTAGTCATAAGAAATATTTTCATAGATTTTAGTTTAGATCCTAAAAATAGTAATAGAAACCTGATATATATAATGAATTTATGGGTGGCAAGATTCAAAATTGGAGTATAAAACAATTCTTAATGTCTTAAATTTATGTTCAAGATTGAATTTTTTTAAATCTATGGTCTGATCACTTCCATATAAAGAGTTACTTGATTTCTTCAAGCAAAACAAAAAACTTGTATTATAGAATCAATAAACCCAAGTTTTTTGAAATTTTGGATCATCTTTATTATAAGATTTTGAACAAATTAACTTTAACAAGTCTATAAGCCCGTTTTTTCGAACTGGGTGAAAAATACGTTATGGAGAAAATATTAATAATTATTTCGTATAATTTAATGACTGACAATCTTTTATAATAAATTAAAGTATATATATTTTTATACAATCTAAAAAAATAATAAATCACTACCCATGGATAGTTGATATTATAATGATTTTTAGGCAGTATTTATACTTTTTAAAATGTTTATTTGTTTTGTTTATTAATATACAAATGATACATATACCATAGATATAAATTAACCATCAACTAAATAATTTTTATTGAAAAGAGGTGAATAAATATATAGTTTGATAAAAAATCAATTATTATAACATTGTATATGTTTTTTATTTTCCTTTTCTTAATTTTCTTTAATAAAATGGTTGAGATTATTGGATAAAATAATCAAACTAACACAAAAATAAGTGACCATATGGGACAAAATTTTCGAAACATAATTCTATTCTAATTGGTCGAGAAATTTTAGTTTCTTGAATGAATAAAATAGTAAGAATGAAAATAAATTCATGTATTTACTATCCATAAAATATCTCTTAGCTATATTTCTTGCCATTTTAGTTGCATCCTCAACCTATTTTCACTGTGATGCATTAATATTCTAGAATTATAACCGAGGCTTCAAAAATTTTGTGCCATATAATAAAAAAATGCATTTATATAGATAATATATATTGAAAATACAATTTTTTATTTAAAGCTTTATTAATTTTTTTGTCTAGAATCACTCTTCACAGTCGTAAAATTCATCATCTGATTGTCCATCAGCATCTACTCCATCATTGGTATTAGTAGTTTCTAAAAGTTCCTTAAATAACTTATCTAAATGTTCTTCTATATTTTCATCAATATAATCGGAGTCCATAGTATTATCTTTCTTAGATTCATTAGATTTAATTGGATTCGAAGAATCTTGATTTTTCTTTTCATGATTCTTTTCAACAAAATTTGCTTTATCTCTAGATTAAATTCCCATAGGTTTTTCCTGTATATTTGCTTCTTCGTTTAACAATTCATTTTGATTTTCTAATCCATTTAAGTTAATTTGAGATTCATTTTGAGGCATGGCATCATTTTCCTAGTTTTCATAGACAAATTCTTGACAATCATTTGTTTCATATTCTTCTATATTGGAGTTGTTCGTGTCTTATATTATTTCTTCTAAGTAATCTACAATTGATCTTTTATATTTCGTCACATTAAATTTGTTGGTTCTATTAATCATTATTTCAAAAGTCTTCTTCAATACTATTGACTGAATGTATGAGAAAACTTTTTCATCAATATCAAGTTGCTTTCATTCCATCCCAAGTAATTACAAATTATGTATTGAAAATACAATAAAAATAACTACTGAAGGAATATGAATAAAGTTTTTAAAATAATCATGTTCTTAAATCATTATTTTTTTAATTTAGAAACGGGTTTATTGGCAAAAGACAAAATGACTATCTTTATAATTTCAATTTTATATTCATTAGATAATTTATATTTATTAATAAAAAAATTTATATAAAGAACATTTACTTTTAAATCTTCTTTTAATTAAAATATATAAATCTTAATTAGATTAGTATTCAAGCAAGGTTTAATAGCTTATATTTTTATATTCTTAAATTGTGTTTCTAAACATAATTATTTATATATATAATTAATCTTTTATTATAATCTAATTGTTTAAAATTAATAATTTAAAGATTTACCGAATATATATAAAAATTGAAAAAAGTCATTAATATCTTCTTTTAATTGTCTCTAACAATATTAAATTCTTTTTTAAAATACTTGAATCCTTTCTTCATAAATTAAGTTTAAATGTTTTTGTTTATGAAAAATTTTTTCTTCGAATTTCAAATCTATAAGTGTTTTGGTTGAAATAAATTAAGAATAAAAATGACACGTGCTCAAATATACTAAAACGTTATTTACTCTAGAAAAAAGCTTTTAAAATCTAATATAGCCTAAGACACTCTCTAAGAAATTCTCTATCTTTTGGTATAATTTTTATGTTATTAACTTTAATCCTCTTAGTGTTATTTAGGGTCACATACACACTAATTCTCGATTTTAGTAATATAGACTAGTCGGTATGTCCCAGTTTCTCTTGGGAGTGTTTATTTAGTATTAAGTTAAATAAAATAGTTTATTATAAAAAATTATCTTTTAAAATCATATACAATACTATGTTCTTCGTTTTTATGTTTGATAATAAAAATAAAATTTTGTTTCTTCCAACTCTAGAAAAAGCAACATATGACTGACCATGAGAAAATACAGGATCTCTTAAATCAACACCTACTACCTTCAGAGTTTGTCCTTGAGATTTATTAATAGTCATAGCAAAGCTTAACTTAATAGGAAATTGGATTCTTTTAAATTCATATACATCATTGGAATATGTCATAGGAATTCTTGGAATTAATACAACTCCATCTCCAACTTCCAAAATCTGTGCTTTTATGTAGTGTTTTCTTAAGAGCAAAACTCTTAAACGTGTTCCATTGCATAATATATTATATTGGAGCTTTCTTATTAACTTAATGATAGCACCAACTTTAAGCTTTAATTTATGTGGTGGAAGCTGAGGAACATCTAAAGAATTAAGGAACTCTACAGGAAAATCCACAGTTTTATTTATGTCAATTGTTGAAGCAATAGACGGGTATTCTTTTTCAATACCAGTAAATTTATCTAAAATAACCTCATTAATTTCTTTAACTTTGTTATTCCTTGTAGCTATAATTGACTTATCATTCCACCCTTTTTCATTTCTTTTATCCCACAAAAGAGGATCTCCATAAAGAGAAGTTATTAATTCATCCAAAGAAGTAACAATAATTCCTATATCATTAGTCAATATCAATTCATTATTTAATCCATTTTTCGTTCCATTTCCGATATAAAGAAGAATTCTGGAGAACCTATCATTGTTATTATCCCCATTTGATCTGGTCCTTAAATTTTCCGTAAGCTGTAATGTTATAACATGTTTCCAAATAAAAGAAGACTTGAGACATGCATTAATCTGATCGGCTGGTGTACCGCGTTGGATAACTGGTAATGTTTGTCTGAAGTCTCCGGAAAAAATAATGGTTAATCCACCCATTAACTTGTTTTTTTCACGAATATCCTTTAATGTTCCATTAAGAGCCTCTATAGAATTTTTGTGAGTCATAGTACATTCATCCCATACAATAAAATCACACTCCTTCAACATTTTTGCTCTTTCAATTCCTTTTTTTATACCACACACATTATTCTCGGTAGTAGCCAAGTTAAAACATAGCTTAAAAGCAGAATGTGCAGTTTTTCCACCTTTTAAAAAAATAGCAGCTATCCCAGAAAAAGCTACTGCAATTGTGTTTTTGGAATTAATTTCAAGCTTACATAGTAATAGATTGATAAGAAATGTCTTGCCAGTTCCACCAGGAGCATCTAAAAATAAATTTTACCAGAATTAGAATAAATGGTTTGGAGTATTTCATCATAAACATTTCTTTGATCAGAAGTTAATTTTTGCTCATTTTCTACAAACTTTTTTATTTCTAATATATCTGTTCTATTAGCATGTTCAAATATTTTATTACACTCCATTATTATTGATCTATCAGGAGTAGGTAATCTATAGTTACTTAAGAAGTTTCCATTCATTTTTCTAATGCAATCTTTTAAAAAACCAATCCTTTGTTATAAACATGATCCATATTTATTTCAATCCTTTCTTTGTTCCAACATTCAATATTATAAATGTCATTGCTTATAACATCTTTATATTTCTCCCATATTGATATAGAGTCTTGTACATGACAGTGAACTAACATAGTAGCAAAGAAATTTCTTAACACTCTAGCATTTACAGCAACAGAAGCTTCATCAAAAGTTATATGCCATAACCTATCATCTTCTAACAATCCTAAAGCTTTACAAACTTCAGCATAAGTATTATATTGTATTCCATTTGCTACTTTCAAATAATTATAACTTGTTGGCCCAGGAATTTTATGTAATAGAAATCTTAAACATAATAGCTCAAAATTATTTGGATGAACAGTATATACTCTTCCTAATGTATCAGATTCAATTTCATCATCATATTTTTTGCCTCTTTGTTTTTTAACCCATTTCTTATTAATATATCTGTATGTTTTAGGAACTTCATGATAATATAAAAATCTTACTGACTCATCTGCCTCACATAACTCAAAAAACGCTGTCAATTTTGTATTTGGTGGATTAGATATTATTTTCTAACGTTATTCTTTGTATAATAAACCCTTTGATTGTTTTCTAAGTGAATAGCAAGATGTATTGCAGGTTTCATACCATGAATATCGAACCCGAATATTTTCAAAGCAGCTTCAGATGCACTTACATATCTTCCAGTCTGATATAATTTTATTTCATCAGAAAAGTTATTTAAAGACATAATCGCTTGATCTGAACCTTTATTAAAATATTTGCATATATATCTTATAGATTTTACAGAATGACAGGCTTCTATGTTAATATGTGCATCAAACATTCTAGACAATACTGGAGAATATGGAAAAATCCAGCTATTATCAATATTTATAGTTTAACATTTATTTTCATAAGAGTAGAGCATCCGCCATCATCAGGAGCTCTTCTTTTATAAAGAGGAATCCATCCACATCTGTTTGAGTCTCTTTTACAAATTTTCTAGAACATATGCCATTGACCATACAGGGAGAATTTTCATTAATAATTCCACACGGTCCATGTATCATATGTTTTTTATAATTTTAAATAATTCAGGATTATTTTGGTTATTTGGGAGCTCTGCTGATATGATCAAATCCATTTCATCGCTTCTAATATCATTGTATAACTAAAGAAGAATATGAGCATGAGGAAGCCCCCTTTTTTGCCACTCCACTGTATACATATGACATCTAACTTCGCCAAATATTTTTCCTTTCAAAATAGTAGGAAGTAATCTATTTAATTTCAGATTGAATACTCTTGATACAATATGAGGAATATCAAGGTATGAAGAATTGCCATATTAGAGTTGGAAATGTACCTATAATGTTAAAATATTTAATTACCTTTATTTATCTTTTTAATTTATTTTTTTGTGATTTATTTATACAATTTCCTTTATTTATTAGTAAACATTGATGAAATAAACAATAATATTTTCACTAGTTTTAGTATATGGAAATTTATTTTTGTGTAGGGCAGTTTTTCATCCTTTATTTCATTTTAAATAATAAAATGACCGAGATTATTAAATAAAATTGAAAAGATGCTCTACATAAAAATAAACAATATATATAACAAGATTTTATGAATTAATTTAAATATATATTAAACAATTCAATCTTAAGATTGTTTTGTCGACAATTTATTTACAAGCCTTTTTTAAATAAATTTATTACATAAAAAAATCAATTTAAATATATATTTTTTTAGAAAAAATAAAGTAAATTTATATAAAAATGGTTTTCTTTTTTAACTTTATTACATTATAGCCATTTGTTATAAATAAAGATTAATATAAGAATTATAAATTCAATCTATAAAAGCTTCATTAAATTCAACATAAACTAAATTGAGTTAACTTTGTTATTAAATTACTTTTAATGTAATCTTTGTTTCTTTCTTGTCTTGCTACTACACTGCCCGTCAAAAGTGATTCAGTATTTGGAAAATTCGAACTTAAATGGTAATTCATGAATGAGTAAGACTTCGAGCAAACTAATACTCATATGGTAGATAGATACAGCTTTTGTCTATAACATATCCAAATATTATAGATCTTTTTAAATATTGATAGAGATATGATTGCTCAAAGTTGAAAGTAGGTGATTCAGTGTTTTGTCGAATTTTTCAAAAAATGAAAAATCAATAGATTGTGTGCCCGCCCTTGGTTTTTCTGATCTGTTCGAGTCTTCTAGGCATCAACTAACAAGCTTAAGACATACTTCAGCTGAAATATTGTTCCATATATCTTGAATTCTCTCCCAAAGTTCATCTTTGTCTTTACATGGTGGTCCAATTTTTAGCTCTCTTTTCATATGATCCCATAAATGCTCAATTGGGTTAAAGTCAGGAGATTGTGCAGGCCATCTAATTATTTTTATTTCGTTTCTTTTGAACCATTTTTTTTATACTTGAAGCGGTATGAGAGGACGCATTGTCATTTTGAAAGACAATTTTAGATTTTTCCAAGTCAATTGTATACATCAGCTCGTCATCCAGAATACTCTCATATATCTCAGAATTAACACTGCCATCAATTCTACAAATATACCTAACACCTGATGAAAGCATACATCCCCAAACCATAATTGATCCACCACCGATTTTTTTTGATTGAGTAATATTATGATCTCTGAGTGGTTCCGCGATTTTTCTGAAAATTCTATCACGTCCATCAGATCCCTCTAAATTTACTTTAGTCTCATCTGACCGTATAACCATATTCCAGTCCTTATTTTCCCAATTTCTGTGTGTTTTTTCAAATTCTGATCTTACTCGACGATGAGATTTTTTTAATAGTGGGCATTTATTTTTGTATCTAGATACGATGTTGCTACGTTTTAATGTGCGCAGTATAGTACTCGAAGAGGCGGATATTCTTGCATAGGTCTTGAGTTCTTGCTGTATTTTTGTAGAGGTGGAGCATTTACCACTTGTTGCTAACCTTCCAATATATTTTTCATCATACTTATTTAAGACACGAGGAGGACCTATTATAGGCTCTGGAGTATTTTTTTTCAACTCTATTTATTACTCTGGACACTGTTGCTTGTAAAATTCTAACAATATCAGCTATTTTTCTTGAAGATTTTCGATTTAAAGCAAGTTCGTTAATTCTTATTTCAATTTTCTTCAATGTTCTTCTTTTCATACCAAATAAGCCTTAATACCTTCTGCTAAGGATTTGAAATAAAAATGAACAATTTTGCGGTATTTTAGAATGTTCTAGAATGAAAAATTTGTCAAAACACTGAATCACCTACTTTCTACTTTGAGCAATCATATTTCTATCAATATTTAAAAGATATCTATAATTATTGGATTTATCATAGACAAAGGCTGTATCTATCTACCATATGAGTATTGGCTTGCTTTAAGTCTTACTCATTCATGAATTACCATTTAAGTTCGAATTTCCAAAAACTGAATCACTTTTGACAGGCAGTGTATATATGATTATTTATTATATTTTCATAAAGTGAATTAACTATGTTATAATTGATTATATATAATAAATAATATATAAAATCAATTACATTAGTAAATCGTATAATAGATAAGTATTAATAGCTAATCTTTAATTATTAAATTTACTTTTATATATTAACTTCTTTTAAATCTTGTGTTAATTATAAATTCATTTTAAGATCTTGAAAACCTAAAGTTACTTAAATAATTGTCTATTCTTCTATAATAATTATTAAACTTATTCATATACTTCTTAACTCATTATCTTTTTTATTTCTTATTTTTATATTTTAAAAAAAATTTATTCTTCGTATATAGATTTTAGTTTCAAATTTGATCCGAAATAAATTGAGGAAAATTTCCTATCTTTATATTTTAACTAAAATTATAAAACTTTTTAATAATAAATTTTAAATAGCCTATAACCTTAAGATAAAATTCTCTATCTAATCATGTTATTTTTTTATTAAAATATTTTCTTCTCTTTCCCCCAATGCGTAACAAAGAAAATTTTTTAACGATTTTATTAAATTTTAAGATTTAAGATTATACGACCTTGGCAATAGAAAGGTACGAAAAGGCAAACTCAAGCCTATATGTTTTAAAGTGCTCGAAAATGAATCAAAATATCTCCTAATGTATTTAGAAACTTATCCCATTTATTATCTCTATTAGTCGATTACGTCATTATTTCCTTCTAAATGTAAGAACATTTTTGAAGAAAACATAATTTTTTGGTTAAAATAGTTTGAAATAAAATATTTAAATATCATTCGGTTGAAAAATATGTAGAAATTATATATTTTTATCAACCAAAATAGCTTTTTGCATAATTAATAAAACTTTTAGATAATTTCGGGAGTCTGACGCCAAATTAAATTTGTGGCTGATCGGAAGCGAGATACACTACTGAAAGTCATTTCGAGAAGGATCGCAAATGGTTCAAAGATCATCAGCGATTGCTGGAGGGAATATTTAGGTCTTGATGAATTCCTGAGTGAGCATTCGTACACTCATACGACCGTTAATCATAGTTTGAATTTTGTTAATCCAGAAAATGACGAATATACACAATCGAGGATCTTGATCCTTTCTAAAGCGCAAACTACGTAAACGAGGCAGTAACCACGGGGATTTGGAGTGTGTATTCGAAAAAATTCAAGAGGACCTGTATAAGAAAAGGTATTCAGGGCACATATCGCAAAAAATTTTCGAAAGATGTTTCTATTCTTTTTGAAAAATAAAAACAAATAAATTTAAAGATAATTTTTATTTTATGTATAAATGAAAACAGTTTTAAAAACAGTATAAGGAGTAAGATTAAATAGGTAGTAATAAGCCATATATAAATACTCCTAAATAATCTACATTCTAACTATCTGACTCTAGCTTTCAATATTTTATGTATATTTTGATTAAAAAAAACATAATTTCTGATTTTTATTGCTTTCAATTCCTTATAGACTTCACTCACCTTTATCGAATAAGAACAATAGCAAGCCCTTTTTATAAGACCATTATTTTTTAGATAAATTTTTGCCTAGATTCTCTTTCATTTTTTCACATCAATTTAATTCAATCCTATTTATAAGACAGAGAATTAACTGGAGAAATATCAAATCAAATTTAATAAATTTTAAGAAAAGAATATTTTCTTGTGTAAAATTGTATTTATGTTTATAATCCAATTCATTTTTTGCAAAAGTTCTATTTGGAATTATAACCAAGGCTTCAAAAATTTTGTCCCATATTTGAAACAATAATTGAGGATATAGGGCTTTATTTGAATTAAATTCAATAAATTTAGGTTAAAATTAAAATAAAAGATTTTTAAATTTTAATTTTAATTTGAAGTCAGACTCCCGAAGTTAACCAAACTTTTCAACCATAATGATATATTTTCAAGAATTTACTCATTTTATCAACCAAAATATTCTGTTTTCTTCAAAAATTATCTTCCAAATCGCAACTCGAAAACTCTCTAGCCAACAAAACACAATTATAAAATTCAAAAATGACAAAGCAAGAACAAAATAGTCAAGTTAATGGCAACAAAACAAATGGTGGGTTGATGAATGGAATCCAAGATGGTCAAACTAGTCTTATGATTCAGTTGTTAAATCAAGTAACAATTGATTTTGAAGATGAAGCGTTCTCCGATCTAATCAATTTGCTGAAAAGCGAGACTGATGGCTTAGAATTGATCTTCAATCTAGATGACTCATTAAGTAAGAAATTATTGTGCTTATTATTGAAATATCAACCATCCAAAGATCTCTTAAAACAATTGTTGATCTTAAAATCCCATTCGTTTTCGCAAGTCTCTCTCCTTTTTTAATGTTATGTATGTTTAGGATAATGAATGCGTTGCTATGTTGGATGACTTTTTCGCTCCTATAAAATCTCAAACTGAAATCCGTACTTTTATAATGAAATCTATCGCTAAGGTGGAGCTAATATTAAACAAAAGTATATCTAATTTTATCATGATTTTAGAATAACGATTTTTTCATTAAATTATATTCTATTTTTCAAGCTAGTTTTATCTTTTATTCGACAGATAAATCTAAGTAACATAGATGTCGTAATGCTAAGTAGTCAGTGTCTAAAAGACAACATTATACGAACTCCGATACGTTGATCCGGTGAATTACAAAATAATCTGTGATTATCTTTTAGTTTGATGTACAAATGACATTATGTAGTTGAGTTTTTCGAAAAATTAGAACTTCCAAATATCAAGCGATATTCACTATTTATAATCCTATAAATTTATTTGTTTAAATATATGGCACTTTATTTTCCTTCAGAGTAGTCACTTTTTGATTCTCTTCTTAATTCAACCAAATTTTTAATGAATTTAGATTATTCTCACTTTTGTTCAACCAATTATTTAATAAGTAAAATGGGGACTATTCTGAAGGAAAATAAAGTGCCATATGTACATTAATTTTAATCGGTTTGTATTTTTCTTTTTCTTTTTATATTTTATTTATACTTATTGATTAATCTTCAAAAATCAGCCCTGTCCAATGAGAAGTCAACGAACTCAAAAAGCATTAAATATCACTAGTATATCCAGCGAATATTACTGTAAAGTATAGAAAGATAGTTTTGCCATTTTGAGAATAAGAAACGACCTAGTCCAATTTCTTTATCGACCCAAAGGCAACTTCTATGCAATTCTTTTTAAGATCTATAGTTTTCACGATCAATATATGCGGTTTTTAGTTTAGTCTTCTGCCTTACGATATCAATCCAAAGAGGCTTACTAAGATCCACACATTAAGCCCTCATTCGATCTTATACTTTATTTCCATTTGGCAGGTTTGAAATAGATAAAAGCTTGACTAAGAAGCATTATCTATAAATTGGTTACATGATATTTTAAACACCATCATATGTTACTATATAACTCGTTATTGCTTTATCTAATGTACTCTGAAAGATCCATTTAATGAGTGTGCTGTTTACTAAAAAGCACTTCAAATACAAATGCTGGCTGTTGCTTGATTAAATGGATCCCTTATATAAATTAATATCTCTTCAAAAAGACATGTAAGTTGTTTAAATAAAATACATAATTATTTGAAGAGGAACTCTTTCTTGCCTATTTTAATTCAAGACTTTTTTAGATTAATCGATTATCTACGATAACCCTTTCCGATAATTTCCTACGATTTCAACCCTAAATGAACAACTTAACAAAGCTATTACAAACTTCATTAAAAGTAAATTAACTCCTAATATAATCGTTTTTATATTATAGCACAATAAATTATTGAGATATCATGCTTCTGCAGTTACGAAAGATATAGATAATACTAAAGGATTAAGTAAAAAAGACACGCCTATAAATCAGGTTACAAGTGGCACAAGCAATAAAACAATATCAATATATAGATGGGTATTCACCTTAAATTCATTTGTTAGAATCCAGAAGTACCAAACCAAAAGCCACATTTACAAAATTACGAAGTGAACATGAATGATTGTGGTCCTATGTTATTAGACGCGTTAATTAAGATTAAAAATGAGATTGACCCTACATTGACATTTAGGCGTAGTTGTAGGGAAGGTATCTGTGGTTCATGTGCTATGAATGTGAACGGTACAAATACGTTGGCTTGTTTAGCAAAAATCGATAAGAATTCCAACAAAGCTGTCAAAGTATAGCTCCATCCTTTAAACTAGCAATATTTTATAGGTTTACCCATTGCCTCACATGTATGTTATTAAAGACTTAGTCCCTGATATGACCTTATTTTATAAACAATATAAAAGCATACAGCCCTATTTAATGCAGAAAATCCCAGCTAAAGAAGGAGACAAAGAAAATATCCAATCAGTAGAAGAAAGGAAGAAATTGGATGGCTTATATGAATGCATCTTATGTGCATGTTGCTCCACCTCCTGTCCTAGTTATTGGTGGAATCAAGAAGAATATCTTGGCCCAGCCGTTTTGATGCAAGCTTATCGTTGGATGGCCGATTCTAGAGATCAATTTGGCACAGAAAGAAGGGAGAATTTGGAAAATGCATATTCGCTTTATCGTTGTCATACGATCATGAATTGCGCTAAAACTTGTCCTAAAGGTTTAAATCCCGGGCTGGCTATAGCAGAAATCAAGAAATTGATGGGTTCATAAGACTAACTATTAAAGTTTTCTCTCTTCTCAACTTAATATACAAACAAATATTTATTCTTTTCAACCATTTTCATCAGAGATTAATTGACATTTAACCATATCTTCATCCTCGAATAAACAAAGAACGAAATAGAGACTAGAGGAGCGATTTTAATATAACCCACACTAAGACCAACATAAAATCCTTTCAATCCTTGCGTATTATAAATATTAATAATAGTATTAACAATCGAAGTATTCAAACTATTCACTTCCGCACCCGAAATCTGAATACGTCTTCTAATAACTTCAAATGGATAGGATGTAGTTTGTGCTGCCAAGCCTGCAAGACCACCACAAGTTAATTCCACCCACCATTTGATTCCTTTTTTGCTCTTAATCTTCGGGTCTATTAAAGTGTATTTCGTCAGATAATCTCTACAAAATAACATCAAATTCTGATGAGCCCAAAAGGAGACCCCAGCATAAGGTATCATGCCCAATATGGTTGGAATAACTCCTCGATAGAAATTTAATATTCGAAGGGTATGTTTTGGTGCCTCATTATAGATTTTATTAGCTGTCCCTGACAAGCCTGAATGATTGCTTACTTCATATGCCATTCTAGCCCTTAACGTATCTAATGGATATGTCATAATCACAGATGTAACACCTAAAATATCAATAAATATGGAGTGGTAGACCAGCCATAGAGCCAGAAATGAAATAAATCGCAGAATTACCTTTATGAAAAAACTTGGACACGAACTACGAAGATTGATTGGAGTAGGGATGATTATACCGTTTTATATTGCTCGAAGACCATGAATTTCACTGCCGCATACGGGAATATCCGTAATATAGTAGCACTATGCCCTTGAAACAATCCAACAATTCCTCTATTAGCATAAATCTCACCGATAGCAGCCGATATACCCCTAATTGAACCTATAAATAAACCATCAATAAATATAAACATCTTTGGCGGGATTACCTGCATGATGGGCTACGCTAGGATTGTTCGTTTGGAATAAGATTTTTATCCTATCTAATGGTGCTACTGCTGTTTTGGCTTTGAAAAGAGTAATTTAATTTATTATACCTACACATCCAGATATTCCTCCAGCTATTAACGTCTTGATTATATAACTCGAATTGTGCTTCTCTTTTTCAATCATTTTCTGTCGTAATCTAAAATTTCTTTAAAAATGTAAATTTGCTATTTTCAAAACGGAAACATAATTGAAATTATAATCCCCTGAATACATATGGAAGAAACTTTTTGAAGAAAACTTAATATTTTGGTCGAAATAAAAAATATATGTATTATTTGGTTAATAAGTAAGTATAATTTATACTTATTTATCAACCAAAGCAGGTTTTTGTGTAATTATTAGAATTTTTCAACCAGAATAAAGTTCTTTCGAGAATTCTTCAACCAAAATTATTGATTTCTTTCAAAAATGGCACAATATTTTCTTACATAATTCTATTCTAATTTTAGTTTCTTGAATTATAAAATAGTAAATAAATTCAAGTATTTACTATCCATAAAATGTCTTAGCTATATTTCTTGCTATTTTAGTTGCTTCCTCAACCTATTTTCACTATGATGCATTAATATGAAAGAATTATCCTTCAAAAATTTCCTTCCATATGGGACAAAATTTTCAAAATATAGTTCTATTCTTTTCGAGAAGACAAAAAAGCTAATAAATACTTAAAAGATAATAATTTATAAATTTATTTA